>JALPQI010010152.1:0-48113 GCA_025490895.1 Thaumatotibia leucotreta | reverse complement strand
CGATACGTGTATTTTTAATCATAATTATCGATATCAGTCCCACCACTGGACCACTGGACAAAGGCCTCTCCCATTGCCTATGCGTATGGACACAATAAATGTTAACGACCATAATCGCCACGTTGGAAAAGCGGGTCAGCGATCGCAGTAGTGTGTTCACTATGATGACGCTGCTGCCCATCATCATCAATAAATAAATGTTTAGTGACACTTTAATAGTCGACGCTAACAATGTATCTATGACATGTACGAGTATATGAACATTCAGTAGTATTTATGAAATACAAAACTAGTCTTCACTTATACGCCATGTGAAAAGCTATTTACTTCGCAGGTAAGAGGAGTGGTGGAGGAAATTCATATGGAAGTAATTAAGGGAGAGCAGCAGAATATAGAAGATTCCGAGATTACTCTTTCTTTCCTAAAAACTTTATAACTGCGTTAGTAAGGCTCGCTTTAACACTTTTACTAACTCTTTGCGCTACACATTGAACCAGATGTCTGCACTTCCATAGCTACTCGAATGTTAACTGCGAAACCTTTCGATAAGGCTAGCTAAAGGTACGTTTTACTCTGCTGAACGACTTCAAAGTGCAACTGGATTAGTATTCTATTTACCATAATTTGAGTTCAACTCCAAATATCCTATAAGTCATTATCTCAATCCCTAAATATATGATTTCTAGAGATGGGCCGACTAGTCGCAGACTAGTCGGGAACGCCGACTATTTGGCACCATTTACACCTACCGACTAGTTGACGACTAGTCGGAGAAAAATGCCGAATATTCGGCTCCATAATTTTTATTACGGAAATAACTATTTGAATTCTGAATACTTCGAACGAAATACGCCGGTACACAAAAACGTAAACACAAAACTTGTCACAACATGAAGGCGTGGCACATGGAGCATCGGGCGAAGCGAAACGAACATTTCCCGAAAATTTGCCGAATGACTATAATCGGCATTGCCGACTAGTCGGCCGACTAATCGGCAATTTGAGCACCGACTAGTCGGCTAGTCGGCTAGTCGGCAAAACCCCTAGTCGGCCCATTTCTAATGATTTCATAATCATGTACGTAATAAAAGATGTACCCTGTTGGAAGCTAATGATTAATACATCAGCACCGCAGGTTCAACGCCAAAGACCGATATATAAGTCAAGCAATATAGACCTGCACGTGTGTAAAGTTCAAATTCAGTTTTGACACTTTGGTAACGTGGCATCTGAGTGACTGCTTTTTATTTGGCGAGACTTCAAATATACCCGTAACAATATATTGACATGCATACTCGTAATTAGAATTAGAAAGACGTAGAGAAGACACGGACGGAAAGACCGAAGTTTGTTTGTATGTATGTATGTATGTATGTATGCATGTATGTATGTATGTATGTATATATGTTGGGTAGCCGTCAAACGGCCCGGTCAATAATGATAACGAGTCTGCTCACATCAAAATAGCAAGGAAGCAGGAAAGTTCTCAAGCATCAGGCTTGTAAGTATTTAAGTGTAATTTCTCGCACCGCATCAATATTTGGATTAGTGGACTGGCCTGATCTTAGATGTCGTTCGTATTTCTGTTCAATAGGTACAGTCGAGGAAATTAAATGTTTGCGGTTCAAGTTAATTTGGGGGTCATGTATTGTACTAAGATGTCCAATGTAAAGTGAGCCATAAACTGCTAAACATTCAATTTTCTCGATCGTACTATCTGATTGTCTGGGAAATAGCAATCTGTAACAGGCTAACAGGATAAATGCTTCCAAAATAAATTTTAAGCAATTTAATTTCAAGATAATCACATAATTCTGCACATACTAAATTAATGTACGTCCGTTCAAAAAAATTGAGGGGAAAAGTTTGCATGTTTTGTGCTTGCCTAAACTGCCTGCGAACTGATACGAATCAGTAGGCGTCTTTATTTTTTATTGCATATAATTCTTTAACAACTTTCAGATTTTGATTGTACTTCATACAAATGTGGAAGCACATTGCGAGCATTAACCTTAGGCAATACTTTCGCCCTTAAGTAGGCAGCTATCAACTAGAACTGGAAATGTGACGTCAGAATGGCGGACGTCATTCATTTATAAAGGCCGTGGGTTTTCAGAGAAACCACCCTCAAACATTCCTGAACAAGACATGCGAACGTCGTCGGTGGCGAACACGCGTAGGTCCCCGGTCGCTGGCCAGAAAACCCACGGCCTAAAATGTCTCTGGAGTTTAAAGACCACATTGCTTGAATGTTTGAGCACATTTGGCACATTGCGTGCACTAACTCTTGGCGTATATCGCAGCTCCATTTGTTGATGTACACCCGCCATCCTGATAATCACAAAAATATGATTTTTTGTTTGACAGCAACTCGCAGCCATACGTCTTGTTAAACGACTTTTATTAGCTTCACCGCGTATCAACTGTCGTCGATGCTTCAAATCTTGTGATCGATTTTTCGACCACTTTTACTGCACCGAAATCAATAAGATTTGGAAGTCTTCTCATGCTGCAGTACTGCCTACAATAACCGCAAGATTTATCTTTAATCGATATCTTGATTTTAAAGAAGTTCTTTAGATATTAAGTAGAAACATTGCGAATTTAATACTAACGTCCAATTCCTAAAATCTGATACTCCAGTGTTACTGCCTGCCACAACCGCTAGGTTTAGCGATATGTAGATTTTGAAGTACTGCTTTAGATATTTGGTAGAAACATACGGATTTAATTATCATCATCATCATCATCATATCAGCCGAAAGACGTTCACTGGTGAATATAGGCCTCCCCCAAAGATTGCCACAAGGACCGGCCCTGTGCCACCCGCATCCAGCGACCCTCACCAGATCATGAGTCCACCTTGTGGGGGGCCTACCCACGCTGCGTCTTCCGGTACGTGACCGCCACTCGAGAACCTTACCGCCACAACGGCCATCGGTTCCATGCGCGACGAGCCCCACCCAATTCAGTTTAGCGATTCGAAGAGCTATATCGGTTACTTTGGTTCTGCTGCGAATGGTCTCATTTCTAATCCAATCTCGCAGAGAGACTATTAGCATAGGCCTCTCCGTTGCCCTTTGGGTGACTTTGAGCCTTTTTATGAGGCCCATTGTAAGCGACCACGGTTTAGTACCGTGATAGACTGACAGCGTGAGTGGATTGCGTAGGGCGAGCCATTGGGCCTGCGGCCCTCCAGCTGATAGAGTGACAGCGTGAGTGGATCGCGTAGGGCGAGCCGTTGGGCCTGCGGCCTTCTGGCTGATAGCCTGACAACGTGAGTGGATCGCGTAGGGCGAGCCGTCGGGCCTGCGGCCCTCCAGCTGATAGAGTGACAGCGTGAGTGGATCGCGTAGGCCATACCGTTGGACCTGCAGTCATCCGGTTGATGAGGCGTGCCGTCGGGCCTGCGGCCCTCTGATTGATAGGCTGACAGCGCAGGTGGTTTACGTAGGACGTGCACTCGGACCTGCGGTCCTCCAGTTGATAGACAGAGAGTGTGAGTCTCTCATATTCATGTAGTGCGTGCCATAGTGCCGTCAGGCCTATGGCCCTCCGGTTGATAGATTGCATGGATTGACCCTTATGGCCCTGAAATAACTATAGTGACTTAATCACAATTGCGTACGCCCCACGTTTTTATTTCAGTTTGGTAAAAGTTTAACTTAAAACTTTTTTTACTTATTTTATTTTAATCAGTACAATCGAAAAGAAATGGATAGCTGCGAGTTGCCGGCAAACACAAGATGTGCTAAGGCTGCTGATTCACCTCATTGAAGTAGGTGGAGTTACGAGAATATTGGAATGTTTTGTATGCTTCTTATATCGTGATAAATATTATTGTACCTAAGGCTGGAATTACACCTGTAAGTTTTTACGTGAGTTTTAATGGAGTTATACTAAACGGGATGAGAGATTGATACTAAGATCCCATTCCTTAGTATAGCTCCGTCCCTACTAGCGTTAAAAAATTCCGGATTAAGTCCCGTTTCTTTCCAAACAACTCGGGTTTTCCGGATTTTTCCGAAAAAATCGATTAAATTTTCCACTTTAATTTTCAATGTCAATTAGAACTAATTTTCACTTAAACCAAGAGAACGCGATGTCATCGAAGAAAAGTCAATTGAAATAGATGGAAAGGAGTGACAGTGGCATAGCTTATTTCTGTAAAAACCCGGAAAAAACGGATAAAAACTAATTTTTCATACATTTTCAACACTAGTCCCTAAAACTTACGTAAGAAGTCACAGGTGTAATCCCGGCCTATTTGCGTTAAAATAAAATAATTGAAAATGTCCTAATTGTTTCATTTACTATAAAACATTAAGGTTGTTCGATTACCATACATATTAGAGAAAATTATCGCATATTTTTATAATGTGATAATACGTAACCAGATACCTACTTACTAAACCACAATTGCTGTAACCGTTATAATGGCGGGACCAGATCCTGAATTCGATCGATTCATATTGCATTATGTAGTACTGAATTTGTACTATTTGGTACCTGTTGTAAAAAAAATTGTACCTCTTCCATTTCAAAATTATGTTTGAAATAGTCTGGTTCCGCCAGACCATTTGAACCAGACGTAAATATTGGAAGTATTTATTTTTACACATTTCTTTCTTTTATATTGTCCAAATTAACAGTGAAGTGATAATTTATTATATAAAACAAAATCACGTTGGTACGCAACCACAAATTGAACAGCATGGACTCTCAAAGTGACCCCCCTCCCGACGATTCTGTGCAATGTCCCCATTGCCCTAGAATACTTAAGAAAAGGGGATTACTACGACATATCCGATCCGCCCACTTCGTCGATCCACCATCTTCTTCAACAACAGTCCAGGACATACAAAAATCGATACTAGAAAAGGCATTCGGGGCTCCATATCTTAACGGAAAAGGATTAAGGACAGACATATGGCACAAACGCTGGAACAAAGTGTGTAGCCTGCACGGCAAACATTATGACCTCCCCTTAAATATTGTAAGTAGAAGATTCATTCATAAACTTGCCGATGAAATACAGTTACTTACAAAATCAGACTATCCCTCAGAACGCCTCCTCATCTTTGTTGCTGTCATGTTACAACGTGACAGAAATATCAAAAAAGCAAAAGATATCACCAGGCTGATAGAACGACGCCAACGATTATGGGATGACGAAGAATTTGATATACTTATAACCGAAGCCACCAAAGCCGACTATTCACTTCGGAATTTCCATAATCGGAAAAATGTCAATAAAGATGACGACGCTACGAAGATTTTCACGCGTCTTGTTCTTAGGGGCAAAACTCGCGAAGCCCTCAACTGGCTTCTGACGAAAGATAACAACAAAATTCTCAAACCTGAAGACGAAATTGACGAATCTGGTAAAACTGTCATGGACGCCTTGCTTGAAAAACATCCCCATGCAGTCAACCCCGACCCCAACCTTTTTACAACTCCAAATGGCCCCTCGGATTTGCCCCCACTTTTGGAAGTAGACATTACATGCGAACATGTAGAGTTAGTCGCCAGAAAATTACATGGTGGAGGCGGCCCAACCGGCAGCGCAGCCGAAAATTGGAAAGACTACCTTTTACGATTCGGTGAGGCAAGCCAACATTTGAGGACTTCGATAGCTCAATTAACTATGAAACTAAACAATAGTTTCGTGCCATGGAACCAAATACAAGCTCTAATGGCAAGCCGACTTGTGGCCCTAGACAAATCCCCTGGAGTTAGACCAATTGGCATTGGCGAATGCCTACGCAGGATCCTCTCAAAATGTATGATCTTGGCCTCCGGCTCTGAAGTTACTGAAGCTTGTGCACAATCGCAACTTTGTAGTGGATTAAGTTGTGGTATTGAAGGAGCCATACATGCTATGAATAACCTTTTTGAAAAAGAATGTCTGCCCGGCTCTCAATGGGGTATGCTGCTTGTTGATGCTAACAACGCCTTTAATTCCGTAAACCGACAACTCGCTCTTTGGCAAGCTAGAATACACTGGCCCCACTGCGCCCGTTTCTTATACAATACTTACAATGGACATGCAGAACTTATAATCCGCGACTCAAATATGAAACTGTTCAGCGAAGAAGGAGTAACTCAAGGTGACCCACTTGCCATGCCCTTGTATGCCCTCGCAACACTCCCCATAATAAATCAACTTAAATCACAACCATCAATTGTCCAGTGTTGGTATGCGGATGACTCCTCTGCTCAAGGAACCTTTAAAAATTTAAGACAATGGT
Source organism: Thaumatotibia leucotreta (assembly GCA_025490895.1). Classification (NCBI taxonomy): domain Eukaryota; kingdom Metazoa; phylum Arthropoda; class Insecta; order Lepidoptera; family Tortricidae; genus Thaumatotibia; species Thaumatotibia leucotreta. The sequence continues at coordinate 41,862 of JALPQI010010152.1, read as the reverse complement.
GGGATAAAATTTGCCAACTAGGCCCCGCATACGGCTACTTCCCTCAAGACAGAAAGTCTTACCTAATCGTAAATGAGAATGACAAACAATCCGCGCAGCAGATATTCAAAGGAGTTAACATTACCATAACAACCGGCACACGCTTCCTCGGTAGCTACATTGGCGAAGGTAAAGAAAACTTTGTCAACAATAAAATCGAAAACTGGACTTCTATAATAGAAAAGCTCTCTGAGATTTGCAAAGACTCGCCACAAGCTGCCTATACCGTTCTCACTAAAGCCGCCCAATTCAAATGGACTTTTCTACTAAGAGTATTAGAAAATGCTAATCTATCCTTTGATTGTTTAACAAATATTTTACACACCAGTTTTCTACCAAACCTACTAGGTGGTGAGATAACTTCACTAGAAGCGGACTTATTTTCTTTACCTGTACACAAAGGCGGTCTAGCCATCCCCGCACTTTCTAAAATGACAAACTTAAATTATGAAACCTCCAAAAATGGCTGTTCAATCCTCTCATCCGCCTTAATTGAAAATAATGAACTGGACCTCACTCAACATCACATGTCCCTCGCACATTCAAGAAAGGAATGCCGGAAAATTAAAAATTCTCAAGATGATGTAACTTTGGACTCTATTTTAAACAAACTTTCTCCTAACAAAAAACGAGCAGTCGAACGTTCAATTTTCACGAAAACTAAAACTAAATCGTCTACTTGGCTCTCGGTTATCCCTACAAGAAAAGACCACTTTGACCTATCCCCAATGGAATTCAGAGATGCATTGGCACTAAGATACCACAGAACACCTATCTCCATGCCTAAATCATGTGACGGCTGCGGCAATGATGTTTTTGACGTGGACCACGCTCTCTGCTGTAAAACTGGCGGATTAATTACACGCCGTCACAACGAAATCCGGGACCTATTTTGTGAGCTATGTCAGCACGCCTGGGGGAATGTAGTCAAAGAACCCCTCATCACGGAAGGTGACTGCGGACTTCGGGGAGACCTTTGCTGCCGTGGCGTTTGGGATGCACAGAGGGAGGCGTTATTTGATATCCGTGTCGTAGACACTGACGCTCCCTCTTACATCTCACGTCCGGTAGCAGCCGTACTTAAATCTGCCGAAGAGGAAAAGAAACGAAAATATTTAAACTCTTGTGAAAAACGGCATGCGACATTTACTCCCCTTGTAACATCCGTGGATGGGATATTCGCACCTCAGATGTCCGCTTTCGTGAAACATCTCGGCGAAGCAATCGCTGATCGTTGGGACAGATCCCTCAGCGTAGTAATGGGCTGGCTTAGATCGAAAATTATAATTTCCATACTCCGTGCTACAAGCATGTGTATTCGGGGTACGCGCCACAAATTTAACTCCTTCAAAAACTTCTTCGGCCTAAAAGATGGCGCAGCCCTACCCAATCTTTCCTCTACCTGAATAGAGTACCTAACATCTCCATCAGTGCTTGCGTGATAACAATTAATTTATCCTTTGTTACTATATTTTTGTTAATAAATGATTTTCCCTCCAAAAAAAAAAAAATTCAGTACTAAATAATGCAATATGAATCGACAGAATATGGACAAAATTCAGGACCTAGTTCCGCCATTATAACGTTATAATGGCGGGACCAGACTATTTCAAGTATAATTTTGAAATGGAAGAGGTACAATTTTTTTACAAGAGGTACCAAACAGTACAAATTCAGTACTAAATAATGCAATATGAATCGACAGAATATGGACAAATTCAGGACCTGGTTCCGTCATTATAACGTTATAATGGCGGGACCAGACTATTTCAAGTATAATTTCGAAATGGAAGAGGTACAATTTTTTAACAAGAGGTACCAAATAGTACAAATTCGGTACTAAATAATGCAATATGAATCAATAGAATATGAACAGAATTCAGGATCTGGTCCCGCCATTATAACGGTTACGAACGTTGAAGTGTAATTGTCGCTTAACCTTTTGAACGCCGCTTGGGATGTCATCGGACGTGCCCGTGTCGCCGCCTATACTAAGTTATAACAAACGGTGTAGTGCTTGCCACATAACTTACGATAAAATATTTTATTGTTTATAGTTTACTGTGATTAACTTAGTTTTTTACCACCTTGTCATTAAATATTATATTATTATAATTAAATCACGTTTACACATGTCTTTATTATGGTTTCGTCGCTTTTATTAATGGTTTGAATCTATGAATTTTACCAGCTATGCAAATTTATTGATGAACGTTGCTACATCACTATTATTTCTCATTTCGTATCTGTGACGTCATGAGCTGTCTACTATTTCAGACATTGGCGAAGGCTTCATTGTTTTTTCGTTGATAAGTTGGCACTAGTAGGGAGAGGATTGATCGCATTAGATACGTATCGATTCTGAAAATTTCAAGGTTGTTTGGCTTGATAAATCATAAAATTATACAATTCTTTTGATAAATAAATATTGTAAGCTCAACATTATAGTACTCAAATTGTTTAAACTACTAAACAGTACCAATCTTATATATTTTGTTGACTTAACATAATTTTGAAATATCGAGTAATCCACATCACTAAAATTTTCTATTTTACATCTTTGACGTCACATGCGGTCTCATTTTTAAGACGATGGCGTAGTCTGTGTTAATTATTATTGCGGAATACAATGACTTGGTAGGGGTTACCGATGAACAACGATAACAGAGTCTTCCCTTATTTATCGATTCAAATATTCTACCATCTATAAATAAACAAACTTCACTGATAAACCCTGGTAGGTAGGCACTAATACAATTCAAATAATTATATTTATTTCTAAATTCAATTTTGAACACTTCCAAGGACTCAAATATGTCCAAGTGTCAAAATGTCCAAGGGTCAAAACATCCATGGAATTAAAATGTCCAAAGAGTGAATTGTATCACAATGACAAGGATTTAGGTACTCTATCATGTACTGCGAGGCAATCATGGCGTGTCGTGTTGAGAGTCAAGTTTCCGGACGCTGAACGTGCACCTAGAACTGCCGAAGGAGTATCTACATGGCAATTGCGTATGAAGCGAATGTATCAACACTTGGTGTGGCTACTTAAGTCATTGGGTAACTTGATTCAGTTAAGGACAGATTCTGGTTACGGCAGATTATTTTTATGACAGATTCGAAATCTTCATTTTCGTCCGCTCCTTCTAAAATTCTAAATAATTCTTCAGCGGACGATATTGTAGAATACTAGACAACTTTGTCATAATTTTATAAGGACATATCGAAGTGATCAAATAGGTTAGCTAAGTAAGGTCAGTCGCATGCATAAATCTTACGTCGTAAATCTAAATATCGAATGAGAAAGTCGACGTAGATATGCCAACACCAATCATCGTCACAACACTAGTGTCTTTTATATAAGACTTTGGCTACGAGGCTTGGGGTAAAATCATACATAATCTAATGGTATAATTGAAGTTTATTTTCATCTAGAAAATATAATAAAATCAACAGATCAGTCTCACTGTTACTTAATCAACAATTACTGCGACTTATGCAAAGAACCAGAGTAAACTCTGTAAAAGTAAAGAATATCTTGATAAAAACATGAAAAAAATTGTCTTATTTATCAGACTGCGGCGATACGAGCTGGGTATTGATTGTCTGATATATCAGACTACGGCGGTCAAAAGGTTAAAGCGAAATGTATCTTTGTAAATTCATTATTCATCGATGTCCATCAGACATTACAGTGCTCTGCCACTGAAGTCAATCCTGACACCTGTTATTGAAACACATTGTCAAAAAGTGACATTATTGACAATGTATTCAACTGACTGCTGTCAGAATTGACTGTTGCGGGCCAGGACTGAAAAAAGTGTTTTGTCTACTCTATCAATTTCACAATGTCATTGGTTAGAAAGAGACAACACATTTTAACTCTTAAATGCATGACCTTGGCAAAGATTTATTCAACTATGAATTCTGACATATTGTCAATAGGGTTGAAAGTACATGATGCATATATACATCACTATGCATTTAAGGGTTAACTCAAATGAAGATTGGACGTTTTGTTAATGAGGGGGTTATTTTATAAAGTGCTAAATATTGTTTGACATAAACCAATAAAAATACTAATATTGACAAATATCTATATAATGTTTATAAAATTAAAAGAGTTGTTCAAAAATCTATGCCTCCTTCCGTTGTAAGCTCTATCACGTCGTAGTGTTGCTGCGGAATATACAGGATAGAAATAAATAGTAATTAAGACTGATTCGATTTCCCGACAAACATTTTAGTGACATAGGCAGTTCCTTGCCTATAAGCCAATGACATTAAATAATAAATGGACGCACAGAGCCAAACAAAAAAACCAAGAAAAGTGGCACTAAAAGTAATTTCTATCATGTTTCAGTTGAAGCTAATAACGCTCACTTACAATAAACTATAATAAAAAAAAAATTTGAGAGAATAAAAAACTTTGTGAAGTGAGCAATAAGTGTCAAATTTGCGAAAAACACCGCAAAATAGTAGAAACTTTTTATGTTTAAGGAATAATGATGCTATACCGTAAGGTGACCAAATGTCAACTGTCAGAACTGAATAGCGGAGCAAAAGGACCGCAATATTTACTTCTGCAGCCCATTTTTTGGGGCCATTTTTTTGAGCTGTTTGGGGATCCACTTATATATTCTAAATCAATGCTATAAGCACTAGGCTAGCATATCTCATGCGCATAGCATGCATAGCTACACGCGCTCTTCTACGGGCTGTCGTGTCCCTTATTGGTTGTATAGATTAAAAAGAGACGGGTAGCCTTGTGAAAGCCGCGAGCTACTGTCAATCACCAGTTGTGCTAGGAATGCATACAAAGTTTTAAAACCATAGACCTTAGATGTATTATGAGCGTTATAAAGTGGCTATGTGGATATAGCAGTTTTGGCGGGAAGCAGATTAAGATTCTAGTTCACCTACTCGCCGCCGATTTCATTATTTTTTCGGTCACGAGATGTCTGTAGTAAAATAAAAATAAATATTTAAGATATTTGCTATGACTATTGCATATTAATTACAAGAAATTAATATATAATTAATTTAAGCCTAACACTATTGAATATTGCTTAAAAATGTTACACCTTTTATTTTATATGATTATTTTAGTTCAGATTTGCGCCGCACAGCTTTTTTTATACCCGTGAAAATAAAAAATCTGCACAGTTTCAGCATTTTGTGTTTTGTAAAAATATAATGTTAGGAAAACTCTTATAAATTACATAGGTATGACTTAATCGACTACATCAAACATAAAAATCATCCATTCCGGTACTCATGCGACATCTAGTGTCGAATGGAAAAAGTATAGCGTCGTTAATTTTAGTAATTAAATAATCAAATAGAAATATTTTGGTGCCTGCATTCGTTAGAGCGCAAGCGTATATTACGAAAAATAGCTTACATCGGTACCTTTACAATGACGTGTACGACTTGTGTAATACACTCGTGTTTCATTGAAAAAAAAAATGTTTTTCGTTACAGGCATATACATCGGCTACATCGGCTAATTCCAACCCTTTTATACATTTTATTACATCGGCTAATTCCAACCCTTTTATACACTTTACCATACTATTGAACATGTATAGGTACATGTAGCATTTTTCGCATTCTTTCTTGTTAAGCACGATTTAATTAATTATACAGTGAGTAATTTGAGGAACAAAGTATGTGTCAATCGTATACACCGATGGGACAAAATGCCCATTCTCCTTTCTAAGCCTATAAACAAACTGTAGCCCATGTTAAGCTATTGTTAAACTATTCGTAGCGTAGTTATGACCTCCGTTCGAATGCTCCTTTCATTTATTATCACTCAGGTTACCCTTACGAGTTAAGCCCTCTGTCATAGATGTAATAAAATACTGAGTTTTTGGGTGATACTTTTATTTATTTAAAATACATTTACAGGAATTGTGTTTTTCTTACTGAAACCCTTTTAGGTTGATGCGACGCACAGTGTGGTGCAATTACAGTAATATTTAACAAACGTTTCATTTTTTATCAACACAGTAAGAAAATTATGGTGAAATTACTAAACTAGAATAAATGAGGCAGGTATGTGCTAGATGTCTTATTTTTGCCGGGACACCTCGGGCACCTCAACTAAATTAAAAAAAACTAAATTTAAAATACAAGCTAAACGAGAATGTTGTAAAAAAATATTTCATCAAATTGTAAACGTCCTCTTTTTTTGAAGTCGTTTAAAAAGGATGTACAGTCAAGGGCAAAAATATCTGTACACTTTTTTACTTATGTCTGGAGCATAGGTGTTAAAATCGTATATACATATATTTAAGCCCCTGGCTGTACTTTTGAATGCCTACCATATTGTAATAATAATCAATCCTATTAAAAACATATACAAACGAAGCATTATTACCTGTCATCATAACAATTAAGGTCACTTCACTATCACTACATAGTATAAAATAAAATCACTTTTTCTGTCCCTATGTCCCTTTGTACGCTTAAATCTTTAAAAATACGCAACGGATTTTGATGAGATTTTTTTAATGGGTAGAGTAATTCAAGAGGAAGGTTTTTATGTAGGTATAGCACCCGTGCGCAGCCGGGCGGGTCGCTAGTATTATATATTCACATGAAAAAATATATTAAATCACTATTAAGTCACCGACTTCAAACGTGTGAGCGGCACGTTTATAATCGGTGACTTTTAATAGTGATTTAATATCGTTTAGCGATAACATCGAATACATTGACTGATTATAGTGCGTTAGTAGGTAGACTTTCTGAACCACCTGTATTATTCTACCAATAATCAGTTTTTACAAATTGACTTATGACTACCCAGATTAGTGATATACCACTCTGTACGTCGTTGGACTAAAAGTAAATATGGCGATCTATAAAAATGTCCACTTGCATAAACTCGGGCGTATATAATTTTCACGAAAAATAAGGCTGCGTTTCCACCAGAGATGTGCGAGGATGTGTTTCCATACAAATGACACCTATTAATGACACGAGCGAGGTGTCATTTGTATGGAAACACATCCTCGCACATCTCTGGTGGAAACGCAGCCTTAAAACGTCCACCTGTATATTAGACCAAAATATAAAAATGTTGTGATAAAGTAAATATAACCGTTTCTATAGCACTTTTTTATCTCTTGAGTGTATAACCTATTGTACCTATTAACTTGTCCATATTTATTGAATACCTATTATTCGTTTTAATTTAAGAACTAGATGTTACGAGGGGATGAATTTGTTCCGTATAATGTATTATTATATTATAATTCTGAACCTATGTAAAGAAAGTAGTAATTTTTATATTCCGACTTGAAAATACTTAAACATTTTGAAGTATTGCCTTTCTAATACTCGGACCAATTTTTATTTTAAATGTAGTCATTATTATTTATTATACATCGCCATATTTACTTTTAGTCCAACGACGCATAAATTCCATTTAAAGCATCACGCATTCGTGTCATCACTTTCTGTATTTTCATTGTATATATAAATAGTTTGAAGTTCATCTTCATTTACTGAAGGGTTATCTTGTTTCATTAACAACAATTTGGATGCATGTTCTTCTGCTGTATCAATTTGTCTCACAATTGTGTTCGTAAAGTCGGAATGGGGAAGATTCAGTCGTTTTTCTGTTTCGAAAATCTCTAATTTCAATTTATAATTTTGAAGCTCTATGAATTCCAGCTGCAACTCTAGTTTTCTTTTTTTCAAAGCTCGTTCATTTTCTTTTTCGTCTAGTAATTTTGATTTTTTAGTCGCATGGCTTTTATCTGTGAAGAAAATGAGAATATGTGGTTATTAATTCTGCTATATAGGTATATTAGGTATAAACAAGCGAATTACAGAATAATAAAACAATACATATACTTACACTGCTTATTTGGTTTGATTTGGTTTAAATTTAGGCAAGGTACGTCCTTGGAATTACTGCTGCTTTCTGTCAACGCAATAGGTTCCATAGGGTCGGGAATTCCTAATCCTGATAAAATTGGCGATTCTTTCCCAATGATCTCCATAACAATGTCGTCGAGAGGGGTCATTTTTTTAGTTCTCCCACCCCCAGTACCGGTTTTATTTGCGTTGTCTTTTTTAGCCTGAAATTCAAGTATTAATAATTATAATTAATCCCGAAGCCACGTCTGTCTATCAATTACCCTGTATGAGCCTAGAGGCATAAATTTTGTTATTGAAACTTACGGTCAGAAAGCATGAAGCATGATTAAAATATACTTAATACAAATACAACCCACAACTAAATGAATATTCGTTAGTAATTGACTTACCAGTGTCGCCCGTTTGATATTTGACCAAAATACGTCGCGAACATATGAAAAATCTTTCATTGTCGGAATCAAACCTAGAGCTTTACCAAACTCACAGATTTTTTTCCATTCATTTACTTTTATTTCTTTTGTTAGCGTGTTAGAAAATGGCCCAAATAATATTTTTTTCACGTCGCGGATCTTTGTTACTATTGCGATTTTGCTATCCATTTTTTCCATTTTATCAAAAAAACTTGATAATTTGCAATATTTTTACTAGCGTCTCAGAAATATTACGTGACCACGCATTGATATCCAGTGACATTGACACATTTACAATGGCCATTGCATTTCCTTTTTGCTTGTAATCAAACCTATTTTCTAGTTTATTAACACCGACTTGTAGTATAAACATGACTATGTGAAACATAATTAAATACACTTGTAATTTTTTTTTTTTAAATTTCGCTTGTAGACTTGTGAACTTGTAATGTACGAGAAATAGGCCCCAGTTAGTCACATTAATTAAGGACATGGTGCAAATACTGCGCAGGAGCGTGGCACGATTTATAAGTTACGATCGGAATCGGGATTCGGAATTGTGGGTGTGACTTGATAAGTTTTTCTCTTGTAAAAATGTAACGAAACTAGTTTGGACTTTCACACTAATTCGCGAATAGCATTCGTATTTTTCTCGCTCACACACCGTTATCGTGTCATCGTCGTAATGACATCAACAGTAATAAATAAATAAAAATCTTGGGACATCTTACACAAATCGACCTAGTCCCACGGTAAGCTCAATTAATGCTTGTGATGTGGGTACCAGGCGACGATATATTCAATAGATAAATACATATAGATTAGATACTTAAATACATACACAGCCACGATCAAGGAACAAATATTTGTGATAAATAAATGCACAAATAATGCCCTCGCTGGGATTCGAACCCGGAACCTCCAGCTTCGTAGGCAGGGTCACTCAACTAGGATACGGAGGCTGACAAGTAATATCTACAAGTTTGTACTAGCGCTTTTTTATGACATCCATTAAGTCTTTAAACGCTATGGTTAAATTTAAAAAAGCTCCTATAACTGTGAGGTTCGTAAATTTCGAGCATTGTCACTATCTTTTTTTCTCTTTTATTTGAAATGGGGAAATGGTCACAGACTAGCCGAGGGCAGAGACGAGGCCTTTTTTTTTTTTTTTTTTTTTTTTTTTTTTTTTTTTTTTTTTTTTTTTTTTTTTTTTTTTTTTGACGCAGGGGAGAATGCATTTACGCATCATCAACATGGGCTGGGGGAGCCCATGATGGTATGTGGGGCTCGCTCCTCCAGGGAGAAGAATACCCACTAAACTCCCCTGCGACGTTGCCCTCTCTTCCGTTATGGGGAGCATCTTGGGATCGTGTACATTCTACCACGATGCTCCCCCGCAGAGACGAGGCCTACTATGGATAGGTATTATTGAATATGTACCTATGTATGATCCTATCACACCAACAAAAGCGTTATAATAATACTAATACTATTATTAGCGTGACAGGCTGAAAATTGCCTTTGTTATACCGCTACCGCTTATGGATTGGCCACCAATCGCGATTTTATGCACGTCTACCGGTCCGACCGTTACCGGTTACCGGCGTCTGCGGCGCGGCTTAAAACACTGACCCATAATTAGTTCGCGGAACAATGATGCCTAGCGATTTATTGGCACATACTCCAATCAACATGGATGACTGCTATTGGCCTAATTTTTAATTCATAAGTAGTAAGGTGCAGTTGGGTAATTTCGAATTTAGTTTAATTTCGAAAGTCCCATAAAAATCACCATAATTTCCATCATATCAAGATTCTCCTTCCGGATATTATTCAAGCATTTCGCGTTCTTATCTAACTGTCAATGAAGTAGTTATCTAAGATAACATCTTACCTTGAGTCATAAGTGAATAAACAGAATATATAAGATCACTTTCAAAGTTCACTTTGCTTAACTGATACTGATACTGATACTGATAATCGAGGCTGTGAGCGAGGTTGTGGGCGAGTTCGTCGCTGTTTTTCGTTAGAGAATACGAAGTTCGTACATAAAACGTCAAACTCTCGCTCGATGAAGTAGTTATCTAAGATAACATCTTACCTTGAGTCATAAGTGAATAAACAGAATATATAAGATCACTTTCAAAGTTCACTTTGCTTAACGTGGATTTATTGAATACTTGTTTCATCAACTCTCACCACATCGTCATCCTAAACTATTAAAACAAAAAGAGTGTGTGTGCTAAAGTATTCATGTATCTTTTAAACTTTTAACAGTGTGTAAAGTGTGTTTTACTGTTTAGACTGTTCAAATTATGGTGATACAATAAAATGATTAACAATGCGCATGTAATGCTGGAGTTACGTCAATAGGCTACGGTAGCTGCTTACCATAACATAAACCCGTATGCTTGTTCGCAACCAATACCAAAAATAAAATTCATGTCAATTTCTTGATTCATACTATCATTGATTTCAGGCTTCGTTGATTGGAATATCCCGTTAACGTGGGCTCACTGAATGGCACTTAGATATTGGTGATTGATTGTCTTTTGTTTAATGACAGCGGCTTATTAAGATCGAACTCGTTCCGGTTTAGGGCAATAGGAAGTGATGACTAGAAAGTCGACGATAAAATGAACCTTAGTGTTTAAGGAATAAGGATGATGTGAATGTTAGTGTTTAAGAAATAAAAGTATTTGAAATGTGAATCTAGTGCAGCAATTTTAAATTAGTCAAAGATTGAGCATTGTAATATCGTCTCGTTGACATTGGTTGTTTTAATAGACACACACAATGCGTCGATAATTTTTTTTTTAATATGCATTTGAAACGATAGTGGTCATAGAAGCAGCTCAACGGACTAAAGCGACATTCCAAAATAGTTACTACAAAGCTTTCTATACTATAAAATGTTTTATCTACACATATCATAATTATCCTATTATATATTCAGAAGTAATGTAATGACCTATATTAAGAAACCGGTGGCTGTGGCTGTATCATAATATTAACATTAAAGTACAGTGCATCATAATATTAAAATTAAAGTATCGGTCGGTCATTAATGTTTACCTACATTAAAAAGTCAACTTCTTTTTGTTTTTTTTTCAATACATATTTATTGTAGGATATTGAGTAATTTCAACTGATTTGAATTGTTATATTTAGAGGTATTTTACTTAGGTATCAGATATCAATGTAAATAAAGGTAAATTATCATTCTAAACTTACGATAAGGATGTAGATAAAGTTATGTGTGTGACTGTACATAATTAGGCATTAAACACTCGTGTGATCTTATTATGAAACTCACCTATCAATTACACATAAAAAAAAAGATTTCATGGAATTGTAAACCTCCTCCTTGTTTAAAGTCTGTTAAAAAAGTCAACCAGGTCGTCAAACTGTGGTCCATACAAATAATCTAGATGTCACCGATAAGCGCCACTCATATTCCGATGATTTCTCTTTCGATCGATTAATTCCGAGCGTTGCGGCAGTGTTTTATTTATCGAACAAATCAAATTACGGTTTCTTGAATACCAAATTGCGATAAAAGCTTTTAGAGAAGAGGTCGACGACTTGACGTTTCGAAGGGAGAATAAATGTAATTGTTATCTGTGAAGTAATTCCTTTATTGCCGTGTGGTGACGGCAGTAAGAATACATTTGTCACCACCCCAACTCTTCCCGCGGGTGTCGTAAGAGTCGACTAAGGGATTGAAGTGTCATTGACCATTCTTTCATAGATGATGATGGGCAACAGTGAACACATTCCTGCGATCGCCTACCCGCTTGCCCAGCGTGGCGATTATGGGCATTTACCTCCTAATGCGTACTTACGCATAGGCTAAGGAGAGGCCATTGTTCAGCAGTGGATTGATATAGGCTGATGATGATGTGAATCCCTTTATTCATAAACCTCGCACGTCACGCAAGCGGTGTGGGATCTAATATGACATTTACATACACTACAACGCCCACGCCATGCACACGCACACGTCCACATGCTGCACACGAATCCTGTGTGGCTTGGCCTTTAGCAAGTTATGTTATATCTCTTTCCGTCTTAGCAATATTTTTATAAGACGGAAAGAATAAACTTGCTACTTACGGAGACATTTATGAATGAGTCAATGTACAAGTAATTTGTTAGGAGACAATATGATTTGTCAGTCTCCGTAGCCTAGTTGGTAGTGACCCTGCCTATGAATCCTGGCGAGCGCATTATTTGTGTATTTATTTATTACAAATATTTGTTCCTTGGTCATGGCCGTCTACATATTTAAGTATCTATATGTATCTATCTATTATATATGGTGGAACGGAACGGTGATCTTGTCCGCTACCGACCGAGTCTACCAACCATTACGATGAATTTTCAGTATAGTATGTACCAACATCGAAATATTTAAAAAAAAAATTAAACCCTCATACAAAGTGACTGATTAGTTAGAGCTCAATAGTATGGAAAAGTATATCTTCCATGTACGTTTTCGATGTTGGTCCCTTACTGAAAGTTCATCGTAATGGTCGGTAGATTCGGTCGGTAGCGGGAAAGATCGTCGTACCGTTCCACCCTGTACATATGGTCGCCTAGTACCCCACATCACAAGCCTTACTTGAGCTTACCGTGGGCCTAGGTCGATTTGTATAAGATGTCCCAAGATACTTATTTATTTATGAGGATAAATGTATAATACCTATCTCAAAGCCTAAAGGTTCTATTTCAGGTACTCCTTGTCGTTCTCTTGGCCTCAACTGGCCATTTGACCTCGTCTCACCTCCAAACTCAAAACAACTATCAAAACGGCAACCTTCCCATACAAATAAGATAAAATGACCGTAAAGGCTAATTATGCACACGTAAAAAACCGTAATAAGGCATAATGTTTGTTTTAATACTGAAGCACAGATCACTTGTGCACTAGACGATGCATAAAAGACGACAGTAGCATATTATTATAGGGACGCTACGTGGCTGCCATAAATGTCATAATATCGAGGGTTGCCTGATGAAACTCGAGTTGAGAAAACCGGTTTTTGAAATACGAACTTTACTTAATATAGTTCGGGAAATATTATTTGATCGACTCTTATCTCACTTACGACCTTTTGTTTTGCGTCATTAACAATAGAAAAGTGCTCAACTGCTGATTGTTTAGTAAATGTCCACTGAAAACATAAGGTCGTAAGTAAGATAACAGTCGGTCAAATTATATTTCTCGAACTATACTTATTTCGACTTATCGAGATTCACCAGGTTACCCTCGATATATTATCGTAGATCAGTTTCATACATCGCATTGAAGCCTTTGAAGCCAATTCGCGAGTGTGGAAACTGTGCTATATTGTGTTCTATTTCTTGATTCTATTCTGCCAATGTTTTCATTTCTTCTCAGGATTCAACCTACAATATCTTGTTACCAAACCGAATATAATATTATTCGGCCACCGCCCCGCACAGCTCATTCTAATTATCTGCAAGAGAAACATAGATCAATCTTAAGTTTTTTTTTTTTACTCGAGTCATTATCAGCAAACGATTGATATGCTCTTATGTAAGGCGGTGGTGGTATATGGGTCAATCACTTTATTTTGTTAGAAAAGAAGAAGAACAGAAGTCACGTCACCCAGGGGACAACAGTTGCATAGTTTGCTACACGAAGTTAGCTAGTTTCCTGCAAGCTCTACTATCATAATTAGTGGGTGTCCCAACTTGGAAGGGTAACTATCAAAAAAACTATTTTTTTAGTACAGATGGTGTACTTTTTAGGCTCTAGTGCGAGAAGTGGGTCATTTTACGTCAGGTCGGGATAAAACTTCGGAGGGCCATCTGTACTAAATAAAATACGTCGTACGAGACATGTGCTAAAACGAAATTTGAAACGAGTGGCGATGTTTTAAAACACGACCGATAGGGTGTTTTTCGCACTTGTGTCGTAATGTACTATTTTATAAATTTTAATGCCGTTAAACTGTGACTTTAAGGGTGACCCAAAACGTTACCACAGCAATGAGCGACATAAAAGTGATTGACTCATGTATTTTACAAGGACAATCGCTGACTGCCAATTTTGTCATTCACAGTGCGGAGTCTAAAGTATGTCTATCATATTAGAGCATAGTGTGTGAACGTTTTAGTCTACTTGAGACGTAATTACTAATTAAAAATTACTTGCGTAATCAGGTTGCGTGTCTTTGATGGGTCTGTCTAAGGTTAGACGTCTAGGTTTAAGTTATATAGATCTAATCATGTAGAGATTTAGAATAAAAGTTAAAATTCTATACAAAATAGCAAGTTTTTCAAAATAACCTGCTGTAGATACCGTTAAGGTGCATGCAGACCAAACGAGCATTCTCTTATTCTATCCCCGACTCTACGAAATTCGTTCGTTACACAAAACGTGATTTTTCCAAATTCGTTGTTTTCGTAGAGTTAGATAGAATGAGCGAATGCTTGTTTGGTCTAAATGCACCGTAATACCCATTGTGTAAATTTTCATACTAAATTTAAAATGTGTATTTTTTATTTGACTTTTAAAACGTTATCAGAGATCGTCAACCTTCACCAGATCGAAAGGTCACAGTAATTTCCAGAACAAATACAGCCTTTCGTATCCAGTAAAAATCAATAGGCGCTATTATCGTTACATCAATGAACGTTATCAGAGATCGACAACCTTCGGGTAACTTTTCGATACAAATACGGTTGGTAATCGTACGTTGTAACCGTTACATGCAAATGAGGTGTTAAAGGCGGTTCACACGTGCTGGTTCGACAGGAAGTGTATGCGGTAACGGGTTGTGTGTGGATGAAGTGAAGGTTGTGCGAATAAAGCTTGGAAAATATTAGGTTGAATAATGGTGATTTTAACTGTACAGGCACCATCTGAAGGTGCATTCAGACCAAACGAACATTTGCTATTCTAACCCCCCGCTCTACGAAATTCGATCGTTACACACAACGTGATTGGTTGATTTCGTAGAGCGGGGGATAGAACAGCGAATGCTCTTTTGGTCTGAATGCACCTTAATATATCGTAGCGTCACGAGCGTTCAAAAATATCTGAACACGCCTTTATTGCTATGACGATGCTTACTTACTTTACCTATACATTTTCAGTCATATGTAGTAACGAAATTACAAAATGTTGGTTCATAAGTACCTAAATACTTTCTCATGACTGTTCAGACCAAGGTGACAAAATTATCTAGCCAACGAATGACATAGTAAAAAATATTGACATATTATAATACTGAGAATAAAAACCAGCTCATCAATATTAACCTGTCAGACGGTCAGATGCAGTGGAGACTTCTCTCCACTTTTGAAAAAAGAAGTGGCAATGTCTTGCCATGCGAATTTTCATTGTTTTTGAAAATAAAGACAACTCCATTTTCCTTAAATTAGGTACACGATACTGGATACGTCATTAAACGAAATAAACAGATCTCCACAAATTTTGTCATAACAACGTCTATGTAAATGTCATTGACCGGTATACAAGTACATGTAGAAATGTGCACATGCCCTAACTAAAGATGCCCTCGTTTTGAACAAAAGACGATAAATCACTTGCGTAATTCCTGTGCCTTTGTCTGAGATGAGCATTTACGAAACGGTCCGAGATTCACTTGTCTCCATTAATTAGTTCAGTTTAATGTAATGACGTATTGTCCTGAACAAGTGTTTTGGTGGGTGTTGTTAGTTCTTCAGGCATTGGTCCCAGCAACGGCTTTTAGCAGCGATTGTCGAGTTTTTTCTTTGCGGGCGAGTGAATTCTCTTAAGGTGGATTTAGACCAAACGAGCGAATTCTCATTTTATCCCCCACTCTACGAAATTCATTCGTTACACAAAACGTCAAAATTCGTTGATTTCTTAAGGTGCATTCAGACCAAACGAACATTCACTATTCTATCCCCCCACTCTACGAAATTCGATCGTTCCTACACAAAACGTGATTGCTTGATTTCGTAGAGCGGGGGATAGAACAGCGAATGCTCTTTTGGTCTGAATGCACCTTTAGAGTGGGGGGTAGAATGAGCATTCGCTCGTTAGGTCTAAATCCACCGTTTGAAAATAAACTCGCTGGCAGTGTGATATATCTGTAATATTTACAGATACGAGATCTTTTGTTTGTTTCACTGGCTAGAAAATAGTCGATAGCTCATCGTTTACGAGTCGTTTTGTGGGACAAGTATTTTTTCACACCACCTACTCGAATACGGGTATTTTTTTCTCTGCTAGTAATAATTTTGGCAGGTTATTTAGCACTTGCAATTATTTCGTTACATTGTATTATTTGCGTAACTTATTATTAAATTACGAGTATGTTCATTTACTTTGCCCCCATAGTTGTATAACAATAATGATTGCAGCTTGTTGGCTAATTCGTAGTGAGCAATAGTTCATTAATAAGATAATAATTGTTAGCTTTCAATCAAATGTAATTATATTATGACTTTGATTGGACCTATTTTGTCTACGTATTACTAGTATTGGTAAGAGTATCATATCTTACCTAATTATGTCAGTTTGTCTACATAAAATAGGTAGTAAAAAAACGTTACTTTCCGAAGCAGAAGTTGCTAAATTTAATTAAACTCAATACTTTATTTTGTTATTTATTAATGTTTCGAGATATTGTTAATCTTTTTAATGATATATGTACATGTAATTCAGTAATGAAAATATAATTATGTTCGTACAATACCATGAGCATTAGGTACACATACACATTGTGAATTTCCTTGTTATGTTCTGCAGTCACTCCAAATCCAAGATTGGAGAACATTGGTATTAGGTACAATTAATTATCAAATCGAATTAGCAACTTTACACGAAGAAATAATATTAACACACACACACATATATTACCTTATTACAGTCCACTGCTGGACGTAGGCCTCTTCTATTATTACGCTTATAGACGCATTAGTAGGCAATGCCCACAATCGCCACGCTGCGCAAGCAGTTTGGCGATCTCAGTAATGTGTCCATTATGAAGACGCTGCTGCCCGTCATCGATCTTTAATAAATGAATGGTCAGTGACACTTCAATCCCTTAGTCGACTCTTACGACACCCGCGGGAAGAGTTGGGGTGGTGACAAATATATTATTTCCCTGCTGTCACCACGTAGCCAATATAATAATATTTATGTGCATTATAATACTATAATGTTTATTAATGTAGTAGCAGAACAAGTCGATTATTACTAGCCCTATACAAGAAGTTTTCATTTGACTTCATTTGACGTAATTGATATCAGATATCGATGATAAAATTGATAAAACTACTTTCTGCGGTAAATTGACACCATGTTTGACAGGTCTGGACCTGGTAAACTAGGTTTCTCCTTGTACTATGGTTAAGTAATGGAAACTGGTAATATGGAATATTATGACCGTTTACAATTGAATCTTATCTATAACGTACGAGTAGTGTAGTGCTTCTAGAGTAACAAATGAGACGTAAGACGCAAATTATTTGAGAATTTTTTTACAAATTCTGTAAAACTGGGGCCCGTTTCTCGAACGCTTGTAACATGTAATACAAGTGGAATTCTCTTTTTAATATACAAGTATACTACTAATTAGATAAGGACCTCCGCTTGTATTACACGTAACAAGCTTTCGAGAAATAGGCCCCTGGTATCAGTAGCGGGTCGTTACGACAAATTTGAATACTTTTTGTACTTATATTGGTTTCCAATTGATTAAATGTACATGTACGAGTATTGATAACGGAGACCTAGGCTCTTAGAGACGTTGCGTGTAGTGAATAAGATATGAGCTCGTTTAATAACGTAAAGTTTTATTTTATGCTTATTTTACATTTACCAGACCATGGTTCAGACAAAGAATAGGCATAGCGTTTATTAAATAAGGGGATTACAATCAATAATTTTATATTTCTTTGTAGCAATTTAAAGGGCTTTCTAATCAGCGTCATAATTACTTTGACCGATAAACGATGTGAAAGCAATCTTTTCGTTTTCATTAACACTCAATTTCCAACACTACAATTATAATGCTTATCAGTATTTAGAACTTTAGATGCGGTCTTTTAAATTGTATTGAACGTACCTACTCTCTTTATGATATAAATAAAGGCATTTGCGATAGTGCCGAATTATCGAGTGTTCAATAGTTATAACAAATTGGTAAATCAAAGTTATAATTTAATTACCGTGTTACTTATTAAATTCTTCATCATTATTGTAGAATAATGTTTTATTGTTTGCATAATCTCAATGAAATAGGTAGACGTGGGAAAAACTATGGGAAGGTCATTTCACATTCAAAATGAATTCTATGTCAAGTAAGTTGACGACACCTGCCTACGTGAGATATTTGTTAATATCCTGATAGTGTGTTTTGGGCATGATGAAATTATAATATGAAACATAAAAGTTCCGTTACTGTATGAAATGTATTATGCAAGGGCTGGGTAATTTGACCAAATATAGCTCGGACATTACAAAGAGGTTTATTTCAATGGTTGTGTAACAACGACAGGTCCCAAATACCCGTTTTATTTTTCAATTTAACTATATCATCAATTACAAATAATGCAATAGAGTTGAAGCTTTTACATTACGATATAATTAATTAAATTAAGTAGTAATACTCTGAGTACTTAGGCATCTAAGGTAGAAAAAAAACATAGGTAGGTATGTACGTACGTCCTATCTTCGACATGATTAGATGAGAAAATAAAAACTTATTTAGGGATTTCAAATATCCTACTGTTAAATAATCAATTTGAGCTAGAAGCAAAATCTTGTACAAGTATTTAGAGAAGCATCTAATGATTTTGGAAAGTGATTAATAGGTAAATACAATGTCTTATGTCATTTACAGAAAATTAATTTAGAGTTGATATTGGCGAATATTCCTTGACAATCACAAAAACTTGTCAAGCGCCAAATCAAAGGAACAAGACCTTTATAAAATAGGAGATCATTTTTAAGGGCAATTACTTATATCCTTGTCATAGTTCAACCATCTGCCTGATGGCATCCAAGCATTTGTTTCAGTTTATCGCCACGAAATACGATAATACATTTAATGTAGCTTGTATATTTTAATAATCAGGCGTAAAGCCTTCTCGTTCACTCTTAGCTAGTGCTAGCAAGTGTAACAGAGATTGCATTACGCTAACAGTCGTCAGATCGTTTTGACGCACGTATAGTAAGAAAAGTAGAAATCACAACCTCTCCCTAACCTTCCGCAACCTTATCATCATATATTATATTATATGTATGATTGGAGACAGATCGCGCCAAAGACACAGTTTACTAAGTCATTACCACCATTCCGTAGGATGTACGTTTATGACAACTTTCTATTTTCAAATGTCCCATCTATAACAATTTCCGGCTCATTAGGTTCTTCATTACACTCACGCGATGTACGAATCAAGACGTAACCAGGGGTCAAAGTGAGGTTTCCTCAAAAGTGATGTATGGGGTTATGCAACTCGGTAAAATTGCATTTTCGGAATTAGGACCGCGGTGGCCCAACATGCTGTTTTGATTGGTGAACGTCAGTGACCGCGTTTTCTATTGGTTAATTGAATCATCCATCATAAGGAATTGTATCTGTGCCTATCTAAAGCAAATTAGTATTCGAAAATAGTCCGTTTTGTAAACAAGTAGGTACCTACTTACTTAATACAACTAAACGCGTATCATGTAAAAAAATATTTTGAACAAAATACCCATGAGTTTACTTTGAAAATGGGCAAATGGCAGCAATGTGCCGTTATGATTTTGTTCAGATTATGAAAAATTATATCGATCGCAAGATACAATTAATCTAACAGCGTTTATTGAAAAAATAGAATATAGTCTGCCTTTATCCCTTAATTTGGCAAATTTCAAAAAAATCGTGCCTTCTAGCCTCCTCGCCATTGTACAGAGCAAAAAATTCTGTTTTAAAAAAAATACAAAAAGTGGGTCGAAGACTATGTTCATTGTGACGAACATTGCCAAATTAAGGGTTAAAGCTTGTTTCAATTCAAATTAACTATCACATAAATCTAGCAGTGCCAACATGGCAATAGAAGTACTTACAAAACACACCTCTTTATATTTAACAGTTTTTCTTTCTTTTAAAAATTTGTATCACATTTTGCCGGTAAAAGAAAAAACATCACGCATGCATGCATTTTGAAAACTATTGACCCAGAAAAGATGATTTTTGTTTTGATCAACTATTTCACTCTAATGTTGATAAACAAAAAGCAAACAAATATGCCTTCTACCTTTGACCTCATTTTAATTTGGTCCTCTGCGAAACAAGATCTGCTGGCTTGCATCAGAAAAATGTAAGTTAAGCCTCAGACAGCCGAATAATCCACAATGACATTATGCTAAACGGCTCATCTAGGATAACGAATGCTTTATCGGGTTAAGACCTCTTCGTTATCGAACAGCTGTTTAAGATCTTGCTTGACAGCTACCAAATAAGATTGCTGTGATTGTTTGAGGTCGATAGGTCGATTGTGTGAAGGTGATATCAATAAAAAGACTGGAGACGATATTACATTCAATGACCTAGTCGCAAACTATGCTTTTGGTTACAAAATATGAATGACAGAGTGCGAGCGGCTCAAAAATAGTGGAGATTTTTGCAAGGCATTTGAGAGTAGGTAAACCCATTTTTCGTTACGCTGCGGTATTTGATTGTTCCCGATTCCCGGTTTAAATACCGGTGACGGCAGTTTTTATAACAAATATTAAATTTCCTTTATGGTATCGTGACTTAAGTTTCCAAAGAACAAGCCTCAATTGAGCTTACAGTGGGACCAGGACAATTTGTGGAAGATTGTCACATGATATTTATTTATTAGCCTTTATAGTATAAATGTGCCACTTTGTCGATAATCATAACTTCCTTATCGTTAGCATTATAATCACCAAACTAAAAAAAAAACTGACTTTAATCAATTTCTCCAAGATCTTAGACCCCCACTTTGTGCCATCAGGACCATCTCGTGATTAAATATACCTACCCGTTCCATTATATAAAAAAATATGTTAAAGATTCCCGGAAATATCTAGTAATATACAAAACATACAAAAATATGAGACGTCCTTTTCTTTTTTTGAAGTCGGTTAAATTGGGATGTTTTACTAAAGGGGTCTTAGGTATTTATTTATCTTTTCTTTGAGAACACGACTTCATAATAATGTTTTTTAACAGATCTGCCTCAGGTTTCGCCTTCCTGTACCGAGTATTACTTTACAGTAGTCATTAGCTTGCCAATGAATTGACAGGTTAATTGCGACTACATAGTAATCAAACTAAAGCGGACGGCGACATTCTGTCGCGGACTGGTGCTTGCGCCAGCGCTGACAAATAACAGTCGCACAACTGCTATCACTACATGCCGGTTCGATTTTGTTTTTTTTTTACTAGCGACCCGCCCCGGCTTCGCACTTGTACTATACCTACATACATAAAAACCTTCCTTTTGAATTACTCTACCTATTAAAAAAAATGTCATCAAAATCCGTTTCGTAGTTTTAAAGGTTTAAGCGAACAAAGGGACAGAAAAAGTGACTTTATTTTATACTATGTAGTGATGTCGACAGGACTACCACCTACCGCTTTTATTATCTCCCATTTTACCACCCTAGTTTTTGGGATTAAGCCCATGTATTTTGTATCTTTTTAACGGGCTTCAAAAAAGGAGGTTCTCAATTCGACAGATTTTTTTTGTTGTTGTATGTAACCGACATTTCCGAGAATATTTTTTTTGTGATCGAACGTGTATAACCCCGAGATGGTCCCGTTGACACCAAGTTGTGGTCTGATCAATCGAGGAATCTCTTCAAATGTTAAAGGTACATGTATGGCGCTTTTGGTAATTTTGACAAAAATTGCATTCAGAATCTATAGATAGGAAACCGATGGTGGAAACTACAGTAGATAGGATCTTGGAAAAATCGGTTGAAGTTGGTTGTTTTTAAATTTTATATTTGGCGATTATTATATTTAAGAATTTCATGATACTTCCTGTAAATAAGTGTCTTTAATTAATAAATCTATGGAATTGATTGATTCCTCCAGGCTATAAGATTGAACGATGCTTAGGATTCATTAGGATTGGCGATTGCAGTAATGTGTCCACGACACCTGCGGGAAGAGTTGGGGTTGTGACAAATGTATTCTTACTGCCGTCACCAGACGGCCAACGAAACATGCCTACGACTGATTGCCAATTGCGTAGGCTTGATAGAAATGACCATTTGGTCGCCATTCAACAAGATTGCATCGCTGATTAGTTTAATTTAATAAGTTACGAGACGCACACGAATTCAGACTGTTTGCAAACAATAAAACACAATACACTTTTCGGGTCGCGGCCGAGTACACCACGAACCTACCATGACAATCAAGCGATTATAGACTTTATTGACAAGGTCTTTATGCTAAGTTGAATGCAGCATTGTAATGGTCTATTTATCGTATTTTTACGCTGGCCTCGAATGTAATGAGCTTGTTGTAATGTATTTTGTATGTATTCAAATGAAATTGACAACTTTCGCAAGACTTGTCGTTTGACGTATTACCGTGAAATTGTCTTAGCTTGTATATTAGGAGTTAGTGGGACTCGGTTTGTATGTTTTGGTGACCTTTGTTGTGGCTGAAATTGGGATTACGGTTAACCTAGATTGAATGCGAAAGCAAATTGTAGGTATCTATAAATATATTTAAACGGTTAAACTCGCGTGTATTAGTCACAACGCTACGCGCGACATGTTACCTCTACCTTTATGATTGTAAATTCTTTGCTATTTTTATTAGAATGGCGTGTGCAATAAAGAGTATTGTATTATATCAAATGAATAAGTTTATAATCTCATAAAATTTTAATAAAAACAGATTTGTTGACGCTAATACAAAATATAGCCCACCTATTTTTTACAGACGTTAGTTGGATACTTGAAATAAAATGGCGCTTCAATGTTCCCTAATAGCTGCACTCCTCAAGTTAAATGTTTCATTGATACCGATATCTTTACGGAATCGTCGACATATTATCACGTATCAATCACGTTATTCAATTTCTTACACACCGTTGCGTAAAATAAATCAATATAAAACTGTGACATAATGAA
Organism: Thaumatotibia leucotreta; assembly: GCA_025490895.1. Lineage (NCBI taxonomy): Eukaryota > Metazoa > Arthropoda > Insecta > Lepidoptera > Tortricidae > Thaumatotibia > Thaumatotibia leucotreta. Next base: position 18,375 of record JALPQI010010152.1, on the reverse strand, counting down.
ATTCCTATCAGAACTGTATACGTTTTTCAATTTTGCGATTCATTTACAATCTGATTCAGTAATCGGCTACTGGCACAGATCTGGAGATTTCTTATCTTGTAGTCTTTATTGCAAGGTTGTAAGGTTGCCAATGGTCGGTAGTTTTGCTAGATGCTCAATGAAGCATCAAACTCGCGCGCAGCGCTTTGGTGTTTTTATATTGGCTGAGCACGGGGGAAACTTCTGAAACCAATGTCACGTGACCTCTAGGACCTAAATAAACGGTAATACGGCTTGCATTCGATGCATGATGGTGGATCCATGAGGGACCATGTCAGAATAATGTTATCAATCAGATTGTAAGACATTTCATACTAGTTTTTATTTGAACATGGTTCTAGAGTGGTCGAGGATTTTAATTGGTTCAGTGAATGGAGTGCACATATTTAGAATCGACAATAAACGGTGTTTTAAAGATGTTTAAAGCATAGCAGGTGAAAAGCAGCTACCATTTCCACCATAAATATGTCCAACTCTAAAGGCCCGGCCACGACATTGGTCTAAGGCGACCGGCGGTGACCGAATCCATGAGTTGAAGTGAGATGCCGATATGGGAACTCCCTCTCGCACGTATGGTTTTGCAGAAGCCCAAAACTTACGACATTCAATATTCGTAATCCCTAAAGAATTAGACTCTTTAAAATCAGGAGAATTTACTGCGGAGAGTAAATTATTAACTGTCCTATATGTATAATTCAGTACGAAGCAGTAACTTAACATATTCTATTAGAATATAATAGAATATAATTCATTTATTTGGTGTAAAAGGTAAACTTAAATTAAAATACATCTTAAACTAAAAACAACACCAAAATGGATGCCACTCAGCATATGCCGCTAGCTAAAGTTTTAGCCATGGCGCTGGTTTTCAGGGCAACCAGAATACATGATAAGTACATTAACATTGACATAAGACAATATTAGGTGGATTATATCAAATTATGTCGTAATAATAATAGTCTAGCTAAAGTTTTCTATAAAAGGAAACATACATCTGTGTCTGAGCACGGCAAAGTAATTTTACATACTAAAATAGACGTATAATAGTTCTAACCTCTATCTTTTACTGTATTCAGGCAGTACCTTAATGATTAAATCGTTTTAAGGCCGTTTTCCAGTTTGCGTAATACTTGCCATAATAGAGATATAAAAAACTGTTAATCTACCACAGATTATAAAAAGTGGTCAAGTGCGAAAACTCCCTGGCTTGATGGTTCCGCCATATTATATATAATATGAGTATAGACAATTCCACGAGAGTTGAGGTCATGCACACATCAATATGTCATGTAAACACACGGGGAATTTGAAAATAGTGTTCTTTTTTGGTACTGACAGCAAACCCAATTGCAACTGTAAGATTGACCAAAAAGTTTGTTCAAGGGATTTGCTTCAATATTTTGATGCAAGTCATTCAGTCATTCACTACATTTTTTGCAATTAGTACCTTCATTTGGATGTGTGTGTAATCATTCACTTCAACTCTGGTGAAATTACATATACTTATGCATTTCAATAAAGGCGGTTATCACTCTAAAGGCCGAGCCACACCAAATGCGCGTACAGCACTTGCACGTGCGCGGGTGTGTGACGTGCGCGTTGTAGTGTATGTAAATGTCATAGTAGATAGCACACCGTTTGCTGAACACGCGCGCGTGCACGCCACGCAAGCCATGACACGCTCATTACACGGTTTGCTTGAAGCTTGTGTATGAAAGGAATAAGTAGTTATATAAATATATTTCGGTCAAAATTCTTTTCGTTGTCTTGTTTCATACCACTCTGTCACGCTTTTAGTTGCGGTCTCGACTCAGTATTATAGAAAAAATCCGGTGCGCTTACATTTCTATTTCACACTAGCTTTTAACACATACATCAGAAATTGAAAACAAAACATCATCTCATACAAAAATCACAACTACCGTCACGTCTTTTTATAAAATAAGACAACGAAAAGAATTTTGACTCATTTACTATGGTTTACTAATGTTTGGCAAATAATTTTTCCCAAAGTATCACATCGCAAACTATTTTTCCCAAATTTTCATTTGGCAATAATTCAATTGTCAAAACTACTTATCGCAATTTTACAGTTAGCAAGCCTTTTTGTTGGCAAGCGATTGTTTAGCAAAGAATTACTTGGTCGTTTTTATTTTCCCAAAATATTTTTTGGCAAATGCATCGTTTGGCGTAACATACTAATCCCAAAATATTGTATAGCATACGATTTATACCGCATATACAATATCGCATCCAATTTTTCGCATAAAGTCATTTCGCCGAAAGCAAGGGGGTGTCACTCCGCGATTCCGCCGCGCGGCTACAAGTACATGCAGAGCGCCCCGTCTCCGTGGTCTATTCAATGGTTGGCGCGCGCTGTCTCGGAACGCACGTTTAAATTTACAACGCTGGCTCGTCACGTATCGCGAAATATATCGCTTGCAAATATTAGGATTATTTTATACATGTGCATCTTAAATGAAAATGCCGAAAATATACTGCATAGCAGCATGTTGCAATAATAATAATGTTAATTATCAAGACGCGTTTTTCGCACAACCGATGCGTCAGAGATACTAAAAAGTAAGAAACATAATAATACACTTATTACCTACATTCGTAGTAAATTTAATTCTCAGAAACGCAAGTCAATTACAGACAAAACGGTTTATTTTCGGACAAATTTGTCAGTAAAAAAGCGGCCCATTTAAATAATGTAAAAAACTTCGTTCTCTCATACTTTTATTGAATTTCGCGCCTTTTGTCCTAACATATTATTTGGTTATCTGACTTTATTCCCATAATATCAAATAGGTACACTGGTACACATAAGAGAAAATGCCGTGTTACGTCTGCCGTACGATTGTGATTAAACCATTACTTATTTATGCTGCTTTTGTAATGAATGCGTAGGTACCTAACGTAATTCTTTATTTTGAAATGCATTAAGCAGATATATTAATTTCTGCACACCTCACATACTGTCTACAGATATTTTTAGAATGTTCGTGTTATTATCAGGATTATTCGGATGGATATTCACCTAAAGTTAGCGAAGTCGTGTTGCTATCTCACTCACACCTCACACCTCAAACAATGCCGCCCGGGCACGCGCGGCCGAAGCACAAAGAAGGTGCCGACCGAGTTGAGACAAATATTTTTGAATCACGTGTATGAAATGCGTAGGTAAATTCTATAATCACGCATGAACTAAATTGTTGAATCAAGACGAATGCTATTAACGCCGTAGATATCATTGCAGTAATGTATTTGTCAGACGCCTCATAGCGCCGTTCGTTATTTTATTAGTTTTCAATAATTGACAACCCTGTTTTCGACGGCGTGCGGCTTATAAGCGACCTTTCCGCCACGCAATACGGCCCATTTCAGCTGCTCGCGTCGCCTCGCGCGCCGTTTTGTTTGGTAATAATAATTGTGTAGGTACATAAAAAGCCGGCATTTGTGAACATCAAAGCAGTGAAGCTTCTGTACTTTATATATTCTGTGCCGAAAGATCATATTCCAATTGAATCTTATGAAATCGTTTCATTTTCCAACTAAATGGTTGGAAATTCTATCTTTGGGCTTGGCTTTTTATAATGCATATTTTCATGTAGTTGATGGTTTAGCTGTCATTTAGTTAACTAAATAATTACCAATGTTTTTGGGTATAGTTTATATAGGTATGTTTATGTTTTTTTTAATAAAAGCTCACACAGGCTTTTATATTATGTTGATAAACAATTAAAAGTCGGGTTCTAAGCAGTAATTTAGATGAAACTGATGAGGGAACGCAATGCCGAGGTAATAACAAAACAGTCGGTTCTGGCACTCGCCGGCCGCTGCCGCGGCACGCTCGCTTCGCTCGCTCGGCTCGTGCGCTGTATGGTCGTAATTTCACCTAACACTCCTCCTCGCTTCGCTCGTCGTCGTACCTAACGGTGGCTCTGGGATAGTTTTTTTATGAAAATTAAAATAAAAATATAGTTTTTTTTATCCGTGTGCTAGCCGTCTGTTTTAGCCATGTGTGCCTTCTTAGTACCTACCAATAAAAATATGAATAGTGATCATTATGATGGATTTTATTTTCTCACTTCATTCATTATGATACCAATTATTCATGAAATACGTTTTTGTTCCAGGCAAGTTCAAGCCAAGGGTTGTGCAAAAAGTACGAAATTCCTGTATAGACCTACGAACTTTAAAATAATATTATCATTTGCCAGGCTTTTGCTATAAGTAGAGCTTGCGAAGTATCAAATTTGGCAAATTTTTTTTTGGATTTTAACTTATGACAAAATAAAACATTTGCTTAATAAGCATTTGCTTAATAAAATCTTGACGAAATGAAACTTTGCAAAATAATAATTTGACCAAATGAATAAAATGAGAAATGTAACTTTGCTAAAGATTTGTTTGGGAAATGAGACTATTGCGATAAGTTTTTTGGGAAGTCATATTTGGGAAACATAATTTGCCAAATGGCAGTACACCATTTACTATACAGGGTGATCAATCCAAATGGATCAGTACGGCAGAGTTTTGGAAACCATAACAGATAGAGAATTCTTGTCTTAGGAACCATGTGATCGATTTTAGTAAAAAAATAAACTGCATTCATACACTTACAAAAATACGTCTACTCGGCCCAGGAATCAATTAAACTACACTTTTTGAAAAATAAGAATATCGGTTGTGTAGTTGTATGTTTGTAAGATTTTACGAATAATACACAAAACGACGTTTTTCGGTTTTCTTGTGTGTGTCAATTATAAGCTGCGATCGTACGGAACTCTAAAAAACCTTAAGTCTGTAACTAGCCACTGTTAATCACAATGAAATTACCTTCCACCCATTCGTTGGCTATTAGTCCGACGACTTCCGGAGTTGAGGCGAAATTGATTTTCGATTAACGCATTTATATCGCCGTTACCATCGTAATTGTGATACGGAATACACACGTTCCGTTACGTAATAAGGCATCTTATGTGCGCGATATAGAATTGACTTGAAAAATATTGTAATAAAGTATCTTTTTGAGTGATTCGTCGTGGGAAATTGAAAATAGATGATGTTTCATCGGCGTGAGACTTAACAAGTTACATGTTCATAGTACGCAACATTACGGTCAAATATGTATCATAGCAATAAGTAAAACGTAATATGAACGTGACAGAACGTGAGATGGCTCCAGATGGACGTGAGATAATTCGTCGTAGGCATCGTTTTAACCGTAAACTCGAAATTATAACACATTGAAAACGAACATGTAGACTAAGTATATCCCTCAAATGATACGCGTATTGAGATGGAATACACGTACTAGTCGTATGAAATTGAACCAGAATAGGTACCTGCATGCCTAGCCAATAAGTATCTAATAAATGTAAGTGACAGATTACTAGACTTAGTTCGTTCGAAACTGTCATTCTTCATCGAGGGGCCGCACATAGTGTGCCACTAAGAGGGATAGACATAGTCACTTACTACTAAGAAGATACTTGTGTGTGTGGCACTTAGTGACGTATTCAAACGCATTTGTCTGGCACTTACATTTAGCATCTAATGCACACACACACAAAAAATAGTGGCACAGTGATAAGGACGGACGATTATCGTTCCTTTTCACTTCCACTAGTAAAAAGTTTCATAAGACCATCCCTTTCGTTCTTGCTATTATTATAACGTTGTCAAATCCATATTAATCCTACATTTATGTTCTTCATACATTTATCGCTTTACGCTTATCGTATACGATTGCAGAATAACATTTAGGATAGACCTCTTGCTAAGAATAATTTATTAACTGATATGACTACCTACTGACATTGAAAAAAGAAACTTCTACTTTACGACCGAGTCTGCGGAAAAGACAAATTTCCCTACACCGTTCACTTTTCCATGTTAAGTAGCTGTTAATGTATACGTATATACATATATGTGGATATGTGAAGCTTTACGGTCACTGTCGCGTTTTTGCTACGATACGAAGCAAATGGGCCAATGAGCCTACTTATCGCTCCTTACTCGGAAGAACTAATGGCTGCCTTTGGATGAGACGAGTTACTTGCTTGAAGGATTAACAAGATGCTTCTAGTTTCGATATATACAAAGCCAAATTAGTATGGTAATTAAGGGAAATGGTAGAACTTGATTTCTAAATTTCGAAAAGTAGGAGTAAAACGGACAACAACGGAAACGTCCAACATCATATAAAATAAAAATTAAAAAACCGACTTCAACCGGTTTCTCCAAGATTCTCGATTTGTTTCCATCATTGGTTTCCTCAAATTCTACTTTCTGAATGCAAATTCTTGTAAATGAATGAAAATTACCAAAAGCGCCATACATGTACAACCTGTAACAATTGAAGAGATCCTTCGATTTCTCCAAGATCCCATCATCAGAACGCAACTTGGTGCCAACGGGACCATCTCGGGGTAATACACGTTCGATCACAAAAAGAAATTTTAAAATCGGTTCACTATTCTCGGAGATATCGGGTAACATACATACAACAAAAAAAAAACAGCCGAATTGAGAACCTCCTCCTTTTTTGAAATCGGTTAAAAACCACGGGTTAACTTATTTTATAAGAACGTGATAATTGTATTAAGGTTCATTCAGACAAAACGAGCATTCGCTATTCTATACCCTGCTCTACGAAATCAACGAATCACGTTTTGTGTAACGATCGAATTTCGTAGAGTTGTGGAATAGAATAGCGAAGGCTCGTTTAGTCTGAATGTACCTTTATACGCAACGACCCAATCATATGTCCTATGGGTACTATGAATTGGGTATATTTATTGCCTCGGGCGTATTGACAAAATGCGAATATTATATTTTCGGCTAAACTGATCGAAGTAAATATTATTTAAAGTATAAGTACAACATGAAACATGAAGTTTTTCTTCTCACACGAATACCTTTTAATGTCTTAGCCGGGTTCGTGGTTGCGGGTGGCACAGAACCGGTCGTTGAGGCAATCTTTAGGGGAGGCCTATGTCCTGCAGTGAACGTCTTTCGGTTGATGTGATGATGATGATCTTAGCCGGTTCACGAACTCAGGACCACCGGCTACGCAAATACTGTAGGCATGCAAATCTGAATGCGCCACAATAGTAGCCGTAAAGAATTTCAAGTGCCATTCGTGCGAGTAACTCGCCTATAGAACGAAGCACGCCAATATTGCCTAATAGGCTCGTCAACGCGTCAAACGCAGCATTAACATGTGTTCGTTTCTCCGGTAGAAAGTCGCGTTGCGCAGTGACTGTCAATGCAGTTTTTAGTGAAAATTGTCTACGTGGTCTATGGTCTCCCTATAGGTTGGCCTGGTTTGTGCCGGAATATTGATGGTGTGTACCGAGTATCCTTTTGTCTTTGCTGTTGCGGATAGAGGCCGGAAAAGTTGATTTCTATTGCATGTACTGCGGTAGCTGATATTGTAGTAGTATTCAACTTTATTCAAATTTAAAACACACAAACTTTTGAGTCAGAACCTAATTATAAGCAGACTATTAATCAGATAGGTGCAAATTATAATATTCTTCATTCAAGTGTGCCTAGCTATACACGAGGTGTTTTATAAGTATCAAAACCTTGAGTTCACGTACATTTTTAGTTTAAATTATTAGTATTAACGTAAAGTCCATTTCTAATACGAAGGCCTGATTCCACTTGACTATTTAAATCTTTAGGCGACAATGATAGGATCAGTGATAACAAAAGATACCTGGCCAGATCCTTTTGTGGAGTGATATTTTTTGCATAAATCGGTGTACGACACGTGCCATTTTGTAGTGGGCCAATTTATTGACAAAAGTTTCGAGTGGGCTCCGGCCTTCGTATTTGAAATGGACTATACATGGGAACGTGTTTCACGATATGTGTCAAAGATGTCAAATGCTATGGAAAGTCGGCCATATTTATTTACATTTCTTTTGGATTCTACTAACGAATGGTATACATAATTAATGTGGTAATTATAAGTCCTCGGCCTTTTAATTTACAAACGTTCACGACATTTCATGGTCAAGAGGCGTGTATCGGTAACAGGTATAATAGCCAACGAAGCCTACCTGTCTTAACTCGACTGATCGCATTGTGGAGCCATATCCACACTTATAAGGACAAGACAGCATTATTAATAGCTCGTAATTAGTTATGTAGCTAGAGGAGGTTGACCTGTGATTAAAATAAGTCTTGTCATCGAGTGAAATACCGTTCTGATGGAGCAATCAGTCAGCATGATTAAAACGGCATTGACTATCCGTCTTTGTTTTATTGACATAGTTGGTAAAAGACGGGAAGTCTGTCTCGCGGCGAGATACTGTCGCAATCATAATTATGTTACAGATATGTAGTGTGTTTGCCGTGTGGTGACGGCAGTAAGAATACATTTGTCACCACCCCAACTCCTCCTGCGGGTGTCGTAAGAGTCGACTAAGGGATTGAAGTGTCATTTACCATTATTTAATAAAAGATTGGTGATGGGCAGCAGCGTCATCATAGTGGACACATTACTGCGATCGCCAATCCGCTTGCCCAGCGTGGCGATTATGGGCATTTACCTCCTAATGCGTCTATAGGCATAGTTAATAGGAGAGGCCTACGTCCAGCAGTGGACTCTCATAGGCTGATGATGTGATGTGATGTAGTGCAAAATCCTTTCTTTTCGGCTTTTCACGGAAACATCCGAATTCATATTGCTGTCACAATGAACTTCAACTATATTCCACTGAAGCTAATTGAGACAGGGAGATTAAATCGGGCGTTTCCGTGAAAAGCCGAAGAGGAAGGATTTTGCACTACATCTGTACCCTTAGTGTGGTTTAGTGGGTAAGGCCAGCTCTCCTCTTCTCACTAGGAGAGAGGGGAAGAGCGGATGAGTCCCACATACCCCTCCAGAAAGACCTTACCGCGGCCAGAGAGATGATGTGTAAAGGCATTCCCCACTGCGCAATAAAAAAAAGTGAAACAGGCCGTCAAAGTGTTATTTTAACTAACACTTCACTACATAGTATAAAATAAAGTCACTTTTTCTGTCCCTATGTCCCTTTGTACGCTTAAATCTTTAAAACTACGCAACTGATTTTGATGAGATTTTTTTTAATAGGTAAAGTAATTGAAGAGGAAGGTGTTCATGTAGGTAGGTACAGTACTCGTGCGAAGCCGGGCGGGTCGCTAGTTATTGATAAATTTAGATATTAACCCCCTTATTCATAAACGTCTCCTTTCTTAAGAAGCCGCTAAGTATTGTTTGTCTCTTTCGCTCTTATAGACATATTGATAAGACCGAAAGGGACAAACAACACTTTAACGCTAGGTTTGCTAATGTAATTTTAAATACAGTCGCAGTACTGATAATTTAAATAATGCAATGTATTCGTATCTACTTATAAATGCATAGATACAGTTTGTTTGCAGCGTTTGTGCATTTCTCTAGTGGGCGCACCCACTGGACGAGATCTGCTATCACGACTATTGTCATGTGTGTTTAATATGAATAATATGTGTGATAAATTAGATCAGGTGTTGATTTCAACATGTATAGGCATGCAAAGGGAAGGGCATAGTGGAATGTCATTACGCTTGTCAAAATGCGATTGGGTTTTCTCTTTATGGAATAGGTATAGTCTATTTCAAATACGAAGGCCCGAGGCCACTCGAAAATGGCACGTGTCGTACACCGAACCGATGTATGCAAAAAATATCACTCCACAAAAGGATCTGGCCAGGTATCTTTTGTTATCACTGATCCTATCGTTGACGCCTAAAGACTGTCAAGTGGAATCGGGCCTTCATATTTGAAATGGACTATACACAGTATTGTAGGTACGAAGTTCGTGGGTTCAAATTTTGGCTTATACCAGTAAGTTTTTTTGGAACTTAAGTACGGAATATCAGATGATATTTACCACTTAGTGAAAGTAAAAAAAATCGCGGGGAAATGCATACATCCGCCAAGAAATTCAAAAGTTCCCCAATAGTTTCGGGGCCGCGTGGGGTGTGCCTAGCAAAATCCTTCTCATATAATATACCTAAGAAGTGACCTGTGGGCAGCAGTGGGACATTATATAGACTATATTACTTACTATCATATATTTATAGCAGCACATTCACCATCACTTCGAAGAGGGCACATGCAAGTTGCACGTTTTGTTGGTCTACGTTACAAACATTTATAAATGATGCCTAAATAATGCATAAACATAAATTACATTTTATTTCAATTCTTCTTAAGGTATCTCTATTATCGCGTATAGGTATATTATGCGCGAATCGAGTTATATGATACGCAACAGTGAACGTACCCCCTTATTCTTACACGTCTCCTAACTAGCAACCCGCCAGGTATTATTTCTCCCTATCGCTCTTATAGACATATTGATAAAATCGAAAGAGACAAAGAATACCTAGCGGTCTGCTAAGTTAGGAGCCCTTCATGAATAAGTGGGTTAATAGCCTACAGTGACACTTTTGCTCTTATTTATTCGGCGATACTCACCCGACGGTTAAGGTGCATTCAGACCAAACGAGCATTCGCTATTCTATCCCCCACTCTACGAAATCAACGAATCACGTTTTGTGTAACGAACGAATTTGGTAGAGTAGGGGGTTAGAATAGCGAATGCTCGCTTGGTCTGAATGCACCTGAATGCTGGGCGAGTATCGCCTTGTCTCTTTTATTTACAGGAGAGTGCGTATCTTTTGTTCGTGTTTATAGCCGATAGTTCATAGCTTAGTAGCTCGCGGTGAGACCAGAGCCTAAGCCATGTTAAACTTAGATACTTACATTCAGGCGACCTCTCTGCTTCTTTCCTACACTGTACATATAAAAAACACAGAATATGCAATAAGTAATTAACCAATTACCGACTCTTTCCCCAGAACCGCTTAACAATATTTACCATCCGCCCAATTAAGATGAAACATGACACTTTAAGTTCACGAAATGCATAACTTATAGTGCATAACTGCATAACGTGGTTGCATAACGAAATGCATAAATCGTCCTCGATTACGTGCGGTAAATTACGTCCTGGGTGTGTCTGACTATGTCGTAATACTTAATTTAACACGAAGGATACTGACATCTTAAAATACATTGGTCATTTTAAGTTGTCAGTATCGACTTCAAAAAAGGAGTAGGTTTTCAATTCGACATATTTTTAACGCTGGATGCGGTGGACCGGTCATTGTGGCAATCTTTGGGGGAGGCCTATGTTCAGCAGTGGACGTCTTTCGGCTGACATGATGATGATGATGTTGATATTTTTTTAAATGTATAATAAATTCATTGATTATTGGTGTCTATTTCAATGTATCTTAATTGTCGTATCTTGATTTATTTTCATGGTTATGACATTATATCGACATTTTCAACTTAAATTTAAAATAAATCACGGTTTAGATTTGTGATTTTTTTTTGTAATTTTTACAAAATATTAGTCAACCTATTCCAATTTTTATCATAATCATGATAGTGCAATTTTTATAAAATAAATTATAATTCAAAATTATAATTTATTTTATATTTATTTTCACTAATAATCTCGATGAAATGGTATATTATTAAGTGATTCCAAGTGATATTGAACTTGTAGTTGTTGCTAATATAACACGGCAAAGCAATATAGCTACTTTAAAAAAAAAATTAAAACTACAATTTATGTCCATAAATGAAATCTACTTACATTACGTATTCGAAATAAGCACTAAGTACCTAAGCCCACAGCAAAACAGTATTTTCTCTCAAGATATTTGATCATATTAAATGCTTATCTTATTAGACTGCAATGACAATATCCGGAGGGTAATTTTGGTCCGAGAAGCAAAGACAATCGTGTGGGCAAAATACATTCAATATTGGAACCTACGCGTTTCGCTCCTTTGTTGGTTCATATTATTGCTCATTTTAAAATAATATCTTAAATTTACAATGTGAATTTTACAAGGAATAAAAGTATTTCTAGTAGGAAGGATCTTGTTAAAATTGTGTTTTGCTCTTCTGAAAAGTTGTTTTGCGTCTCGTGTCTCGAAAACTTCGCTGTAGGTATCCTACATAAATACTTTTTTAAATATGTTTCATTAAATGACGGGACTTTGTTTACCTTTCTTGTCCCGTCAAAAAGGAACTGTTAACTAGCTACATAATAGGTGCTTTAAACCGGGTTCTCTAGATTATCGCCGAAAGTAATTATGCCGAATATCACTTCACGAGCAACATACATATCGCAGAATTTCATTTCGCTGAAAGATCACTTCCCAACGAAGGTTCGTAGACGTACGAGTATAGTTCGCATATTATCGTGTTCCAAAAACCTGACCTAGTTGCCAAATTAAAGTTGCCAAATAATAATTAGTTAAATGTTGGTATGGTAAGTGGCCACCGGTACATGTGGAGGTCCAGAGGGGAGGCTTATGTTCAGCTGTGGACGTCTTATAGCTGAGATGATGATGATGATGATGGCCAGTGGGTCATCGGTGAAAAGTGGGTTGGCAAGTGATATTCGGCAAAATAAATTCTGCGAAAAGGCAGGATACCTAAATGAGATGAAGCAAGTAAAAGTAATAGGTACCTACCATTGCACATGCACATGAGCGCAATGCCGTAATCGAAACGTCGAAGGTCCGGAAGATAATCGGAGGGTTCGATTACCGAGGGGTCGAAGTACTGTGCTAAGCACAGTTTGTAGTATCTCAGTGCACATAATTATTATTGATAAATATAATATATGGATTCGACGTGTTAATAAACACCTCCATATACTAATTTTTCCACCTGTTTTTGCTTCACCTGGCCTAGCCACCGGAAGCCACACAATAAGATCAGACCCTAGCAGGTCGCTGTGGGAACCCGAGGTCAATGACCCAGAGTGCATCGCCTGCGTCTGCGCATTGCACGGTAATAGTCAACCTTTACCAAAAAACGACGTAACCGCACTGAAACTGTACGGCGCTTGTGACCTTTTAAACTCAACAGTCGGCTTAGCACATGATTGGTGCGACAATATGTCGCCGCGAGATAGATCTCCCGTCCTTTACTAGCTGTATTAACAAAAGAGGGACGGATAGACTATCTCGCGGCGAGATACTGTCGCGCCAATCATGTGCTAAGCATACAGGTCGATGTTACCGCACTAGTTTAGAAAGGCGTATGTGTGTTTATTGTTCTATTTTATTTAGAACCTTTTAGAATGGAGTATTTGTTTGCCGTGATTCAGCGCGGCAGAATTGTACGCTTTAATTGGTAAGGAAGGAACCTATTTACATATTTTAATAACAACAGTTCCGCCGCATTCGTCAAATTGAAAGGCTCGAGTCAATTAAAGATGGCCTATGACAGATGTCAACTAGAACGAGCATTGTTAAAACGTTCTGCCAATTTTAACGAACGGAGAATATAACTTGTCTTTGTGTGTAAATAAATAATCAAAACAAACAAAATTACATACACAAATATGAATTTGTGATTATTGTTGCCGATTTCTAAGAACAAACATTTGACAGTTTAGAAATGAGTCTATCAGAAGAATGGTGAGTCTTACTCTCATATTAATAAGGATTGATTTATAACTGTCAAAAGTTCATTCTTAGATCTAGCAGACTATAGTCTAGAACGCTGAGCACAGCGAAATTTTTGAGACACGAGACGCAAAACAACTTTTCAGAAGAGCATCTTTTAGTTAAGTATAATAACACATAATTCAATTGAAGTCTACTTACTTCATATTTTAACCGTGTTCTTAGAACATTATTATAATTTAAATCGATTACTTACTTTCGTTATAGCCCAAAAACAAACAAACTTTGTATAGTAACATAGTGATGGGGGATATCAAGTATAATGTTGCGCTTAATTTGCGATTGTGGAATTAATTGCAAATCAATTAAACAACAGAATATAATCTAATTTGATCTGTAAATACGAGTAGAATAAATTATAGATTAAGACAGATACATTAGTTAGATAACTTAGATAGCATTCAAAATAGGCTTAGTACCCTCGGACCTTTCGGCCCACGCAAAGAAACTGTACCAAGAAAGGTTAGAATGTTGTTTTGATTGCTTTGTTTACTGCAAATGCAAGCTGCAGAACGTTGTGTCGCAATGTGTGACCAAACTTACTACATTCGTGATACCCACAGTAGTTAGTTAGTTCTATATAAACGGCCGAAATCATAAATAATAAATAAATTTATTATCTTGGGACATATTAAGGTGGGTTTAGAATGCTCATTCTACCCCCCACTCTACAAAATTCGTTCGTTACCTACACTAAACGTGATTCGTCGAAATTCGTCGATTTCGTGGAGTGGGAAAGAGAATGAGCATTCGCTCGTTTGGTCTGAATCAACCTTTACACAAATCGACCTAGTCGTACGGTAAGCTCAATTAAAGCTTGTGATGTGGGTACAAAGTGACGATATATATTATAGATAGATATTTTTTTTTTCCATTCCTACCTCCAACGTTATCGGAGCTTTTTTATTTCTTGGGATTCTTATGGGGAAATAATTGTGCTACTAGTTACTTTATTTCATTTCTTACATGCTTATTTGTATAGTGTTCTTTTATTTACTATTTTTAAAGGTCTTATGCTAATCTCTAATATTCTAACATATTATGACAGCATAACTTACTCATCTAGTTTTATTTCTACTTATTACTATGTTTACAATTTTTATACTGTGCTTTAGGAACTTATCTCTGTTTGTACCCCTCATTATGCTACATATATTTTCCACAGTAAGTTTTTGGTCTATCTCCATTTCTATATTGAGGCGTTCTAATTCGTGCACTGATAGATATTATACTTAGATTCTTGAACCACGACCAAGCCAGGACCAAGGAACAAATATTTGTGATAAATAAATACACAAATAATGCCCGGGATTTGAACCCGGAATCTCCAGCTTCGTAGCCAGGATCACTACCTACTAATTGTTTGACCGAGAATTTATTTAACAGTGAATATTCTGTTACTCGGTATACTGTGATCTGCAAATTACCACCTTCTCATTCTCATACCACTTAATAGTACCGGGATTATAGCGGATATACTTAAGACCATAACTACGGAGATGAACTAACTATAGCTATTATAATAGCTATAGTTAGTTTTTAGTTGCCATCTCCGTTTATAGTTATTAATAATTATTAATAACTAACCATAAAACGTGAGCATCGTCTACTTATATATAGGTATTATGTACATAGCACACTTACCTATTTGCATAATTTTATTTAAACTAATTATACAATTATATCCTTTTAAGTGTTCTACACGTACCTAGATTGTGATTGCAGAAACAGGTACGTTTTGTAGATATTTTAGGTTAAATAGGTAATTTAATAATTTAGTAGGTACCTATTCAATTGAAATACATGCTTGTGGTGAATAACGCCAATAGAGGGAGTCTTAACCCTTCTTGTCATGTTATATTAGTTACTATGTACATCAATTATAATTAAAATGATTGCTAGAGAATAGATTTTAAGGAAGGTATACGGTAAATCTACATTTTTGTGTTTTATATATTTGGATAGAAGAAAAATAGATCATTTGGCTGTATTGTGTCTCAATGTCACCATACAAGTTTATACATCGTGGTTATAAAACAAGATATATCCGAACGGGCACTCTTTCATTACTGTATCATTTATAGTTTCTCAGCAAATTAGCTGTGACAGACGGACAGACGGACATAACGTATCTTTTGTGGCTACGGAAGCCTAAAAAGGAGTGTTTTATTTTTGCAACAATTTAGCTTAACACGTCTTTCACATAAACACCACAAAAGCTGTTTCTTTTATAATAACGCATTATTATAATAATGTTACCTTCTGTAAGGTCAGACTGTATTATGAGGAAATTGCGAGGTATTTAATTGGTATAAAAACATAATTACCTACAATATACATGGCAGGTGCAAGGCTCTCTAGTTTAGTTACTCAACTAGAAACTGACCGTCACGGGTCATCGGTTTGCATGAGAACTAGACATTTATTAGGGAAAAACTTGATGATTTCTTCACATAAGTAAAAAATTGAAGTACACATAAAATTATATGAACGCTGGATGGAAAAAAACATGTTCAGTCACTTTTTTCGAAAACACGGATTTAAATGTTTAAGTAATTTTAAATGTCCGTAGTGAATATGTAGAATAATGCAATTAAATATTTCTGACAATTTCTGTTACATAATTATAACTAGAATTATTAATATATATAACTTACTTTCAGGTAAAAAAAAACAACGCAAGGAAAATATTCTAAAATTACAAGTATTTTACCAAATAAATGTTTCGTCGTTCAAAATCATCATTTAATTGTACTGCCCATCATTTAGCGTCGAAAAACAATTGAATATTAGTGTCAAAAAACTCTCTACTCTGTAGGATAAACCAGCTTTTCCGAGCTAGCGCGGTGAAAAATGAAATTTGCGAATTACGTAATTAAATAGATATACTTATACATAAACGATAAAAGTTTTTTAGGACACAATGAAAATGGAAAATATTATAAAAATTAGATGTACAAATGTTTATAAAGTGAAAAATAAAAGTCCGTGGCAGAAAATCCAGCAGCAATATCCGAAACTAATAATATAAATAATAAGTAAAACAAGTTACTTCCCTTGCTTCTTCACCAACAGGGCGGGCGTTGAACTATTTTTCTCAAAGTCTTATTCTTTGTCATAAATTAAACTCTACGCCCATCACTATAAACTTGCAAAACTATGTGAGATTTCAGCATCGTATACTCATTGATATACGCGTGACCACGAGTGGAAATTAGTATCAATATAATAAGGAAATAATAATACTTAATGCTTCCTCCGTAACTAGTTTATGTTTTCTTGAGAAGATGGTAAGTAAATTGACAATGTCTAGGTCAATATAAAACATGCGGCCAAGCGCATGTCGAGCCATGCTCAGTGCAGGGTTCCGTAGTTTCGACATGCTCTTTTACTAGTAACAATAAGTATGTACTTACAGGTTAATATGAGTTGTTGAACATATTTAAGATTGAAAACCGTTTCTATGTTAGATCTGGTCCCGCTAGTGACCTCTTTTGAACTTTTTTCCGTTGTTCCAGAGCGATGCCTCGGTGGAAAGGCAAACTGAGGTAGCCGGCAGATGGCAGCAGCGCCGGCAATGTTCCGGCCGGGGCCACCTGGACCCCTCTTGCTACGCTCAAAGGGTAAGTGGTTCGCAGTGCTTGTTATAGATGGCGTTGTAGTAAATAAGCTTTTTTAAAGTTTCATGAGGACATGTTCATTATAATTCTCATAATTATGCTGTAGCATTTTTAACAAATTATCACGAGAAGTAGAAGACATCATTGCAGTTGACTTAAATTTAATTACTTAGGTATTATATATCATAGACAACATAATTTGTTCGGTATTCAAATAAATTCCACCGGATATTGATTGTATAAAAACTCATAAAGAACTCCGAATTAGGGTAACCAGGAGTTCATGAAAAATTGGATCATTCTGGAGATAAAAAAAGCGAAACACATCCTTTTATATTTTCACGCGGTACATGAGCCGTGGAATACATGAATAGCAATTTCGAGGCCACTTAATTTTCCCTGTGGGAGTTACGGGGTACAGTGACCACGTTGGGCGGGACAGTCCCGGTTCCACTAAGGTTTTAGTTTCGCTTTATTGTTTTTGAAATCTCCTGACTTTGGGTTGCGTAAGCGAAAGTGGATTGGTTTAGTTTTGGAGTGTGGTTTTGTGTTTCGTGTGTTTAGCTAAGTAAGGTTATCTTCTGAATGGGTTATTTTTAGGCTAGGCATGCGAATTCTTCATGTTTCTAAACAGGTAGTTAAATGGAAAGGTCCTTCAGTTTTTATGTTGAATAGTGAATCGAAAACATAAGGATTACTTAGGTTATTATCCACGACTGTATAGCAATTTGTATAATAATTTTGTCATATTATCACCATTAGTAATACCGAACCATAAGGCACTATAGTAAATCTAGCTAAAGGGTCACATTCACATTAATCAGAGTGTAATCTGTTGTGAGATTCCTTTCAGAACGTAGTTCAAAAGAACGTAGGTACCGTAAAAAGGGGTAAATAGGAATGACGGGGTAAATAGGAACGTAGAGTAAATTAGTCTGTTAGCCCAGGACCAGCAGGCTTTGCACATGATTGGTGCGACAGTATGTCGCCGCGAGATAGATCTCCCGTCCCTTCACTAGCTACATTAACAAAAGAGGGACGGATAGACTATCTCGCGGCGAGATACTGTCGCGCCAATCATGTGCTAAGCGTACAGGACAAACAGTCCAGTTTAGAATAACACATA
>JALPQI010010151.1:0-48697 GCA_025490895.1 Thaumatotibia leucotreta | reverse complement strand
GCCCCTTTCCCAGAACCTAAACTGAATCGCATTAGTACGTCATGGTAACCCCCAAGGCCTTCGATTTGATCGAAACTCTGGGCAGTACTACAGTCTCTTTAACGGTACCAAGTAGACTACCGCTGTGTCGAAAAGTTGTGGTGGTGATTGTACGAAAGCGCCACTATGTCAATCCGACTCCAAGACCAGATCTTGAAGCATATTATACTGCATCGGGGAGCCAGACAAGGAGGTGTCATATCCCCTAATCTGTTTACCGCTGCACTGGGAGATGTCTTTAAGACTCGACTGGAGAAGGTGAGTATCGACATCAACAGCGAGTACCTCACTCACCTTCGATTCGCTGATGATACGGTGGTCTTGGCTGAGACCTTGGAAGATTTCAGTACGATGCTCGCTGACCTCAGTAGCGCCTTCGAGCGAGTTCGTCTTAGGATGAACATGGATAAGACGAAAACTCCCGTTACAATCGGAGACTAAACTCGAAGGTGTAGACGACTATAATATATCTAGGACAAACTACCCAGTTAGGTAGGTCCAACTTTGAGTAAGAGGTCAATCATCGAATCCGACTAGGTTCAATATTCCGCAGATCTTGAAGGCAAACGTATTTGATCAGTGTGGCAACACACACTGATCAAAGACTTAAAAGAGTGATGACATAAGGTACTGAAACGTGGTCGCTTACAATGGGTCTCATAAGAAAGCTCAAAGTCACCCACAGGGCAATGGAGAGGGCTATGTTAGGAGGCTCTCTGCGAGGTCGCATTAGAAATGAGACGATCCGCAGCAGAACCACAGTATAGCTCCATAGCTCTGCGATACAGCTCTACAAATCACTAAACTAAAGTGGCAGTGGGCGGGGCACATTGCACGTAGAACCGATGGCCGATGCGGCGGAAAGGTTCTCAAGTGGCGGCCTCGCAGGTGGGAGCCGCAGCGTGGGTAGGCCCCCTAATAGTGAAGGCCGGATGCGAGTGGCGCAGGACCGGTCATTGTGGCAATCTTTGGGGGAGGCATATGTTCAGCAGTGGACGTCTTTCGGCTGATATGGTAATGATGATGATATGAAGTAAACGTTTAACAATTGATTGTCAAATTCCGTATAAAATGAACTTTTAACGTGGGTGAAGTGGGTTAGTTGTTTAGTCCCGGTTAGTGAACATTACCTTTATCGTGTTTGGTAATGAGATCATTACCTAAATAACACTTGTAAAACTGATTACCCATTATGATTTATATGATCAGATACTATATATCATATGTATGATCAGATAGACCAGATATATAATATACACGCGGTGGCGGTATACAATAATAGATAAAATCTAAAAATAGAATCTGAACAAATAAAATTCTTAATAATCTTAGGTTTTTTAAAAAAAGAAGATCAGAAAATATTCAATTTACTTTCATATCAATAAATATTTATGATTGTAATATGAACAATAATATGTATAATCTATGAGCATTTGCCGGCACAAAAGTCTCTTTTTTGAGGTTACGCGAAGGTTTTTGTTGGCGGTACGCGACAGGTAAATTTTTTTTTCAGTGAATTTTTGTATGAAAGACTACAAAATGTGTATATTTTAAAAAACTGTATTAAATATGCTAACTTACGCTATTTTTTTAAATTGGAAAAGTTTCTTTTTTAATACTTATATGACGCTTAAATTAAAATAAAAACGGTAACTTTTTTACTTTTACTCCAAAAAAATCTACATTTTTATACGAAATTACTCATTGTTTATGATAAAAAATGGATTTTCCAGATCCGTTTTACACGAAAATGATACCAAACAATGCATAGTAGGCCTTATTAATTAGTAAAAAAATATTAAAGGCAACCCTTTCGCATGCACATTCACCCCCCTCCCCCCGTGCTCAGGGGGGGAATTGGTTTTCCCTCCACATCTAAAAACAACTATTTGTAGACCCTCTAGCACTGATTAAAATTACAAAACTGTAACTCGCAGCGCACAATTTTTCTCAACTTTGTATGGACCGTGACCCTTACTAATATATTATTATCTATGTAATAGTGTATTCAGTATTGGATCAGTTGTTATTTTGTTCATTGTTTATTAGCTTCTCTTGCACCGCTCAGTTTCTCTGTTTTGCCCGATGGTTGACTGGTAGAGAATGCTTCATAGCATTAAGTTTTTTTATGATTTTATTTTGTGCAATAAAGATTAATTAAATAAATAAATTATATGAACGAATTAAAAATAATGCCACAAATTATACAGGGTGATCAATCCAAATGGGTCAGTATGGAGGTTTTGGAAACCATAACAGATAGCGAAATCTTGTCTTAGGTACCATGAGATCGATTTTAGTAAAAAGAAAAACTATTCATACAAATTATAAATATTAGATGTCATATACCAAAGAAAAACGACCAAGATCACCTATGTCCGAGATGGGGAACGAACCCACTCGGTCTTAGCAACCACCGGTCAAATTTCTCGGGTATATGCAATCCCTTACAAGGCTAGGCGCCTTTGACCATTCTCTAAGGGCAAGCACTACATGCCTGCACCTCCTATTAGAATACTTTACAGTTTTCTAGAATAGCTAGAGAGAGCTGGTGCTGCCATCTATTGAACATATTGCGAAAGCACAAATCAAATTATTTATTAACTAAATATTTTCATACACTTACAAAAATACGTTTTCATCACACTTGCTCTCTAAGCGCGCCATTGCTTGCATGCGTAGCCGGAGTAATAGAAAAGTGAAATGCCCTGGGGAGTAATAGAAATGTCAGTATCTACTTCATAGAATAATATTTTGTCTTAGAACTTATTTTTTGTCCGCAAGTGGGATGAAAAACGTTGTATGCATCACGGTCGGTAAGCGGAATACTAACTCGAGTCATTAAAAGCCCTTCGCCCACGGCGTCGGGCTACTAACACTCTCGTTAGTAATTTCGTACTTACCTCCCTTGATGCACAATGCACTATTACTCGGCCCAGGGTCGCGTTTTATAAAGTTACAATTTACAATTTCGCTGTTTGCCTCTCTAACGCACGCACATATTGGCTAGAAAGAGAGGCAAACAGCGAAATTGTAAATTGTAACTTTATAAAACGCGCCCCAGGAATCGAACCTGGACTTTTTGGAAAAAAAAGTTTCGTTATTTTCATTTGGTTGTGTAGCTCTTAAATAGTAAATGTTATTAAGAAACATGATATCTAAAACTAATAAAATGCATCGTTTTTAAACAAGTATTATTTGTCAATACTTCAGTGCCGCTGCCGGCCCTTTGACCTTGTATGGGGAAGTTACAAACTATGAGAGATATCGCAATCTGTTTTTAGGAATCATGGCATTATTATTAAATCTTGAAACGAAGCCATGGCCCATCTCGATTTGTGTTGGGAATGGCGGATCAGAGAGTGAGGCGGGGTGCGCTGCGCAGGCACAGGCGCAGGCCGGCCGGTCGGGCGCCGGCTTGTCGCCGGTCGGGCGCCGGCTTGTCGCCGGTCGGGCGCCGGCTTGTCGCCGGTCGGACGCCGGCTTGTCGCCGGTCGGACGCCGGCTTGTCGCCGGTCGGACGCCGGCTTGTCGCCGGTCGGGCGCCGGCTTGTTGCTGAACGCGCGCGACCTGCGCGACATATCTACTAATAACAAGGGATCTGTTTGTCCGTTTGTACACAAAACAATATAGATAATGCATTAGATTTGGTTGTACATATGTGCTTGTTTATACAGGGTGCTCGCAAGGAAACCGCGAGATTTTAACTATGCATTCTAGACATCAAAATAAACAAAAATATTATGAGACCTAATGTCAAATTCCACAAAACTTTTTTTCCCAAAAAAGGTTAATTATCTCTGGAACTAAGCCGAATCCAGGAAATTTTATATGTCGGAGTCGCGCTTCAGTTGGCGCAGACCTGTACGACACGTCGAGTCATCGGACGCCAGAATTGTGCTATTTACAATGATAACAGTTTTGTTTGCAATGTTTACAATTAATTTGTTAAGAGTTACTAAATCTAGAAAACGATAAGCAATGTATTGCTTCGAGTTTTCACTAGGAACAGCAAGAAAAATAAAACAACACCAAATAGCACCCTGACGTCATACTGGCGCAAAATTGGGCCATCAGCTGAATCCGAATCAGATTTTGATATTCAGGAAGAAGTCACATTATAACAACTAAGAAGGCCTCTCCATATTAATATTACTCCACTGAAAGCAAATAGAAAAAATAAAATAGAAAACTCTCCCAAGCCGGTTGGTCACCGTGGGAGTAGAAGACCACTACCCTCCATGCAAAACCAGACATTGGTAAGGACAAAAAATGTTCGTGAATGTAACTACAACACAAATCTAAAAAATCAAAATCTAAATAAAATATTTATTGGAACACTAAATGTGAGATCCTTAGTTGGAATCGGGCGCCAAGAGGAATTAGAAATCGCATTGAAAAATATTAAATGGCACATAATTGGGCTCTCTGAAGTCAAAAAAGCAGGATCACATATTGAAGAATATAAAAATTATACTTTCCTTTATACCGGGCGAAAAAGTGGCAAAAATGGCGTCGGATTCATTGTCAAAAACGAGTTTAAAACAAATATTTTAAAATTTCAGCCAATATCCGACAGAGTGGCCAGACTGGACTTGTTAGTGGGAAGCACTCGTCTTAGTATTATACAAACATATGCTCCAACAGGAAAAGCTTCCGACGTAGACCTAGAAATATTCTACAACGAAATAAGGCATGGTTTGGAAGACACCGACCACAATACTATCGTGATGGGTGACTTTAACGCCAAAATTGGAGAACCGACCGCAGAAGACGCCTTTTGTATGGGGCGATGGGGCTACGGCAACAGAAATACTAGAGGTAAAGCGCTAATTGACTTTTGTCAGGAAAACGAGCTTTATATAATGAACACCCATTTTAATAAAAAATTAAAACACCGATGGACCTGGAAATCGCCAAACGAAAAAGTTTTCAACGAGATAGACTTCATCATCACGAAAAAGGGGAAAATTGGAGCTTTCACAAATGTGGAAGTGATTAACACCTCCCACCCTACCGATCACAGGTTAGTGAGAGCATCATACACTCTATGCCACACTCAACAAAAACCAAGAAGGTATTTCAAAACCAAAAATACAGGGTTCAGCGACTTAGAAAAAGAATCACTCAAGAACATATTTGCAGACTCTATGAAACCCGAAAGCTCCATAGACATAGATAGTAGAGACATCCAGGAATTTTACTCAACCATTATTAATAACATTAAAAACTGTGTCTCCAAGCTACCATGTACACCGCAAACAACTAAAATTGACTCTATTATAACAGAAAATATTAAATCACTAATAAATGAGAGAAATTTGCTGAAAAATAAACCCCTGAAAACCTTAGAGGAGAAACATAGACTTCGCAAATTGTATCCTAAAATCCGTAAAAAAATTAAGAATGCCAAATTAAGTTTCACGATGAAAATAGTAGAAGACGAACTGGTCAACAGAGGATCGGCAAAAAGAGGAACCAAACGTCTGAAAGAATATAAAACCTGGATCCCATCGCTGAAAGATAACAAAGGGCTGAAGCAAGAAAATCGGAAAGATATAATACACATAGCCTCTACATACTATAAGGAACTCTACAAAGCATGCGAAAATATGACAACGTCGACGCTCTACCAACATGGGACTGAAAACTCTGCCTGTGTACCTCCGATAATGCAAAGCGAGGTACTTAACGCTATTAGATCGCTGAAAAGTATGAAAAGTCCAGGCGATGACGGAGTCACTAATGACGTTGTAAAAGCTCTCCAGGAACCATTAACACCGTTACTGACAAACTTATTCAATTATATTATAAACAGAGAAGTTATCCCCAAGCAATGGGAAACGTCTGTAATTACCCTGCTTTACAAAAAAGGTGACCCGCTGGAAATTAACAACTACCGTCCTATCAGCCTTTTACAATGTATCTACAAAATCTTCACGTGTATATTGAGAAACAGAATGCTAGAAAAACTTGATTTGCAACAACCAGTAGAACAAGCGGGTTTCAGGCGAAATTACTCTACAATCGACCATATATTTACATTGCGCCAAGTCATAGAGAAATATACTGAACATAGAAAAAGCTTATTTATAGCTTTCGTCGATTATTCCAAGGCTTTCGACACAATATCGCATGAAGCCTTATGGATTGCATTGAGAAATCAGGGAATCGAACCTAAATATATAAATTTAATAAAAGAAATATACGATAGAAGTAGAGCAGTAATAAAACTTGAAAAAAAGAGCGAAGAATTTAAGCTTAGCCGCGGAGTAAGGCAGGGGGATCCAATATCGCCCAACTTATTTACCGCTCTACTGGAAGATATATTCAGAAACGTAAACTGGTCAAATTACGGTATAAAAGTCAATGGGGAATATTTGAATCACCTTCGCTTCGCGGATGACATAGTGATTATAGCAGGAAATCATAGAGACCTTAATCATATGCTTGACTCACTAAATTACGAAAGTAAAAAACGAGGCCTAGAGATGAATCCCGAAAAGACCTGCGTACTTACGAACGACAACCCAAAACCAGTTATAATTAATGGTAAAAATGTTCAATATGTACATGAATATGTATATTTAGGTCAAACGGTGTCATTTCAATGTCGATTCCCAGAAAATGAGATAGACCGACGCATCAAGAAAGCATGGAACGCATTTTGGTCCTACAAACACATACTAAAATCAAGAATAAATATAAAACTAAAAAAGAAAGTTATGGACTCTGTCATTACCCCCACGCTACTTTACGGATGTCAAACTTGGCCAATAACCAAAAAGTGTATAAAGAAAATTCAAGTTTTTCAAAGAAAGACCGAAAGGAGTATTTTGGGCATAAAACTAAGCGACAGAGTTAAAAATTCCGAAATACGCAATAAAACTAAATTAATTGATGCAGCAGTAATGGCATGCCAACTAAAATGGCGATGGGCCGGACATACTGCCAGAATTAAAGATGGGCGTTGGAGCGAAAAGATGCTCCACTGGTACCCCAGAGAGAGCGGCCGCCCGCCCGGGCACCCGCACCGCCGCTGGCGAGATGACATCCAAGCCGTGGCCGGCGTCGCGTGGCCTCGCGCCGCCGCCGACCGACAACTGTGGCATAGCATGGAGGAGGCCTTCGTCCAGAAATGGACATCCAATAGTAATTAAATGTAGTATTTAGTCACTAAAATAATTATGTTGAAGAATGGAATGATTTAATTTAATTTAATTTATTGAAGTGTTGCAAACAGTACTATTAATAATTTATTTAATTAATAATTTATTTAATTAATAATTTATTTAATTAATCTTTGTAAATATGCATGTATACAAATTTAATGTAACTTCTATTGGAAATAAATGGCTTGATTGATTGATTGATTGCTTCGAGTGGTCTTTGCTTTGGTCCATGCAGGTAGATAATAAAACCCGGTTGAGATCTACCCGCCTGTGAAGCAGGTAGTTTATGACCTGACAGTATAAAAGGTCACTAGCGCTGTTTTCATGATGCATTCGCGTTAGACTTCAATTCATTCCGATTCCCGCGTTAGACTTCGAAAGATTGATTCTTGCCTAGACTTGGAATAGATTCCAATTATGATCATTCCTTCCCTTAAGTCAGTCTATCTTGAGACCGCGAATAGATTTGATTAAGTGCACTCCAGAGTAAGAGGAGTTTGACTAAATTCAATAGTTCGTTAGAGTCGTTGCGTTCAGATTCGGATCGTTATTTCCTAGCATCCTGACAAAAGACGTTATTTCTTGTGTTTTGAAATTGGTGAAGCATGGACTCAAACTTAGAACTCTCCAGTCGTTTTCCATTAGTGTATGATTAATCGTGTTTTAAGTGTGTACCTATTGCAATGATCTAAAATTGTAATTACCAATGATTTGAAAAGATTAAAACATACAACCCGCTTGAGTTTCTTCCTGGTTCTTCTCATGTTGTGGTTTAACTCTTGCGAACCAGAGTAGTAATAAAAGAAGATCTTAATTCCTCTTTGTGTTTTCATTATGAGTCCATGCCTACACGCATAAGTGCGTAGATTCAGTATTCTGAGTAGGTAGAAGTTAGATAGCTAAACCACCCCCGATAGCAAGGCCGGACCTGATATAAAGGGCCCTACGCCGTAATATATAACATTGAATACTCTAAATACGCTCAGGAATTCAGCATTAAAATCTTGCGGGTTCCTCGCGAGCACCCTGTATTGATAAAATTGATTTCATGAATTGTAATAAATTAAATCGACTTATGTAAAAAGGTTAAAAGGTAAAAAGCGTAATACATTAAATCAATCAATTAAAATCATTTAACAATTAATAACTAACATGATTAGATATAAATTCATTGACATAATTTACACATACATTATAATTCATTTGATATAAATAAATTATTAATTTCATTTGGAATAGTCAAAGTCAAAGTCAAATAATTCTTTATTCAAATTGGAATAGCAACAAACTCTTTTGAATCGTCTAGATATGAAAACTACTTCCGGTTCGAACCCTACACCGCTGACCCAAGAAGAACCGGTAAGAAACTTGGCGGGAATAATTTTTTCAAACAATGATGGTACATCTTACAACTAACATGCATTTAAAAAAAACATAAAATTGATTTTAAACAAATTGAAATATAATAATAATAACAAGAGATGTAAAGTCTCTAAAAGTCACAACATTTATAAGTAATAATTTATAGAGAAGTAAGGTTTCTCTCCGAATAGGTATATAATAATAACATTAAATAATTTCATATAAAATTGTAAAACTTAACACCCTAGAGCTCAGACGAAAACTACTTCTTATTGTCCACTATCATTCCCTGGTTCACGGGAGGTAGACAATCGGAATGTCCTGGCACGAGTTGGATCGGCGGTTCCCACGCCGAGCCTCGGCCTGGCCGGCGGCGGCACGGGCGGCGCGGCGGGGCCGGCGCCTGCTGGCGAGGCCGGACGCGCGAACTGCAAGAGCTGCAAATGCACCCACTGCCCGAGCCATTTCTCTCATTAATGACTTGCAGATCCAGGTCCCGGATGCTGACGTATTAAAAAAGTGTAAATATATCAAAGTCGCGACGAAGCCTAACAACTTACTATTTGACCCTCGCCATGTTGCGGATTTTCAGTGATACTAATTTATTTTACTGGCAATGATTACTGTTTGACATCATGCGTTGAATGTCATCGAATGTCACCGATGTAAACAAAAAGAAAATATATCGCGACTTAAACGATTTTATCATAAAGATGCTGAAAAAGATACCAATAGAAGCAAGCAAAATCGTCTTAAATACAATAAAATATTTAAACCAAAGAAAGGACGAAGGATTGATAGACGTATCCGACGTGCAGTACAGTGCAGACGTGTCGCGATATATTTTTAAAATAAATCAAATACGCGGGTGTTTTACAGTGGACTTTATGTCAAATAACTAAAGACTCATATTAAAGTGACCAACAAATTATTCCTTATCTTTTCTACGCCGCAAACTGCACTTCGACCTCTTAAGTGCCAAGAAGCTATAATGAGCTCACCGGATGGAGGCGGCATTAGCGATTACCGAACGCTTGGCGGATCGCAACCAAACCTCGCATTAACTCCGGAAATAGCTTCTCAAAAGGTGACCTTTCGTAATAAGCGAAAAATGAATGATGTCTCAGATGACATATTAACAGAAATGGCTGATATTAAAAAACAAATGGCTGACATGATGTCGCTACTGAAATCTTCTACAAAAACACAATCAGAAAATATCGCATCTCTCTGTCAGGATATAAGTACAATTAAAAATCAAATTGGGAATATATCCACCAGCATGGATACTATTAGTGCCGAACAGAGTCACTTGAAAGCTGAAATAACAAATTTGGCTGCATCCGTTAATGCTGCTGAAAGTAAAACTAAACTAATAGAAACCGACTTGCGGTCATTAAGAACAAGTTTTGAACAAGGCCCTGAAACACTGACTCCTGACTGCTACAATAAAGTCATCGCTGAATGCCAACAGCGAAATATTCGAGGCAGAAACCTTATATTAGCCGGGATCCCAGAAACAAGCCCTGAAACTCAAGATAGCGAAGCTTACGACAAAAATGAAGTAGACAGGATAACAAAAATAATATGTAATGACTGTCCTGAACCTACGAATACTTTTCGCCTTGGTAAATATGAGGTAAATAAAGTTCGTCCGATTAAAGCCAGCTTTTCGTCTGAAGCTACGGTAAAAAATATCCTCCGAAACAAACATAAAATCAAAGCACAAAATGTTAAAATCTACTCTGACCAGACTCCATATCAGAGAGGCATTTTAAAGAGCGTCAAAGAAGAATTACAGACCCGGACATCTAATGGCGAGACAAATCTGTACATCAAATACGTAAAAGGAGTACCAAAAATTATGTCTTCACGGCCAAAAAACTATGCAGAAAAGGACACGGAGATGGAAATACTGAGAAACTAAAGGTATACAATTCTAACATTACGTATCAGGTATCAACTACGTACTCTCAAATAAATGCAACAAAAAAATCACTCAAATGTTTCTACGCCAACGTTCGAAGCATCGTAAGTCCTGGCAAATTCGACGAGTTAAAATGTGTTCTAAACTCTTTCCAAACGACCATCCACGTTGTTGCTCTATCCGAAACGTGGATAAAGGATGATGACGAAGCTCAACGGCTGCAACTCCCAGGTTATGAGCATTATTTCAACTACAGGAAATGTACAAGAGGAGGAGGTGTCTCTATTTTTATACATAAAAACCTGAAACACCATTTGGTTGAAGAATGCACTATAAATGATAATCATTTTATTTGGGTACATATTGAAAAGTTTTCTTTGAATATAGGTACCGTTTACAAACCAGAACGCACTAATAATTCTCAATTTCTACAAGAATATTCAGACCAACTTCAGAAAAGGAATAGGATTCTGGTATTTGGTGACTTCAACTACGACCTTCTCAAGTCAAACCCGACCGTTAGAGAATACAAACAAACCCTCAAGGAAAACGGCATAATAATACTAAATAAGATTGACCATGACCATTGCACTCGCCAGACTTCGACAACCAAAACCATCCTGGACCACGTATGTACTAATATAAAACAGAACGACTTTCATCTTGCTATCATTGATTCTAACCTCGCTGATCATAAACAAATATACTGCGAGATTAAGAACTACCAGCCGCCGAAAAGAAAAAGAGTAGAATATGAAGCTACAGACTATACAGTATTCTACAAAAATGTCAAAGAATTAAACCTTGTGGACGATAAATTTGACCACCTTACAGAGAAACTTGCTGAATGTCTAATAAAAAGTAGAGTTACTAAATATAAAATTATAAATCCACCCAAACAAGAATGGATAAATAAAGAAATAATAAACGATATAGACAAGAGAAACAAGTTATGGCAAGCTCTTAAAAACAGTAATGAAAACGAAAAACTTAAGCAGGACTTCGACAGACAAAAAAAACTGGTAATAAAAAATATACAAGAGGCAAAGAACACTTATTATAACAAATGCTTCAAGGATTGTAGCAAAAAGCCTAAAAAATGTGGTCTTTAATCAATGATCTTACAGTCAACAAATCAAAGAGCATAAAATCACTGGTAAAACTAGAAGTAGATTCGAATACCTATTCGAACACAATAGACATATGTGAGCAATTCAACGCCTTTTTTTCTACAGTCGGATCATCTTTGGCTGCGAAAATTCAACCTGTAGATCACAGTCTACCTACGACCTTGGTATCATCACCTCGAGTATCCGAGTGTCTCTGCCTACTAGAACCAGCGACTACCGATGAAGTACATAAAATTATTACAAACTTAAAATCGAATACTAGTTCTGGCTTGGATGGCTTGACCGTGAAATTATTAAAATCTGTCAATAACATTATAACTGAAAATCTCACCCTATGTATCAACAAGTGTCTAGAGCAAGGTGTTTTCCCTGACAGTCTAAAAACAGCCAAAGTGACGCCTATTTTCAAATCAGGATGCCAAACAGACCCCGGTAACTATCGCCCAATTTCTGTCCTCCCAGTGATTTCAAAAATTTATGAAAAAATTATATACGAACGCATAAATAAATTTCTTATACTTAATAATATTCTCTCAGATATACAATATGGATTTAGACAAAAATCAAATACCTTATCAGCTACAGTGGACCTAGTAACGAAACTGAAAGTCCAAATAGATCAAAAACAATTAGCAGTAGGAATTTTTATTGACCTCAAGAAGGCTTTCGACACAGTATCGCACGAGAAATTGCTAACTAAACTAAACAACATAGGAATCACAGGAAAAGCCCACGTAATTTTAAAATCATACCTATCTAACCGTCACCAGGTAGTAAAAATTGACAAGTGCCAGAGCAGCCCAAGACTTATTACATATGGCGTACCACAAGGGTCAATCTTAGGGCCACTTCTATTCCTCGTTTATATTAACGATATACAGGATTTAGGACTTAAGGGAGAACTGGCGCTGTACGCTGACGACACATGTCTTTTTTACTTTGACCGTAAAATCGAGCACATTTTTATGAATATACAAAACGACTTAGATACTCTTAGCACGTGGTTCCAACATAATTTACTTACCATTAACATAGATAAAACCAGCTATGTTTTGTTCACTGCAATAAATAAAAAAATCGACGATTATGTGCCGCCTTCGATAAACAATACAAATATTAATTCAAAAACAAGTGAAACGTACCTAGGTCTAACTATGGATAATCACCTCACGTGGAAAGCTCATATTGAAAAAATAAAGACTAAACTTACCTCTCTTACGGGCGCTGTTCGGAGTATATCACCTTGTCTCCCGCAAAAAGTAAAATATCTTATATATAATTCTCTGATAAAACCTCACCTAGATTACCTAATCGAAATCTGGGGAACATCAGCAAATAGCAACTTAGTACAGCTACAAAGAGCTCAAAACAAGCTGGTAAAGGTTTTGTTTAATTACAATTTTTTAACATCAACTCAAAAGATATATAAAGACTTAAGAATCATGAATATTAATCAATCATATATATATTTCACGTGTCTCTTAGTACGCAAAATCCTTCATAGAAATATACAGTCACATATCAATTTTGCACAAAAGCATCACGTACAAAGGATTAAATTACGAAACGCGGACCACTTAGTCCTACGTCCAGCAAGGACAAAATATGGTAAGAGAAGTCTTGTCTATGAGGGTGCGCAACTCTACAACAAACTGCCGAAAGATGTAAAAGAATCAAAATCTATTACTTGTTTCAAACGCCATCTAAAATCCTATATTATCAATAACATTACCATTCAATAATATTGAGCATGTGAATTTGTCAAGCAAATACCATGCTTAAAAATAAAGTATTATTTTTAACTATAATATTCGATTTCTGAATTAAATTACTCTAATTTCTAAATAAAAAAAAATATGCAAAATAAAATAAAATATTTAAAATTGTTATTACACTATATCGATTTATGATACCTAAAAGTATTAATAAACTAAAATATCTATATTTTCACCTATTAACTACGTATATCAACAAACATAAATAGGTACTTATTACAATAATTAATAAATAACAATAAGAAAAATGAAAAAAAAAAATTTTTTTTTTAAATCCTGTTACAAATATAAAAATATGAATATTAAATACACATAAAAATACCTGTGCTAAACATATACATTAATATATACTGATTTTACCATAACAAAAAAAAAACAAAGATATACAATTATGCTGTACTGCGTATATGTATATACTATCTTATATATGTAAACCAACAAGTGCCGAAGTACTTACATCCTCCGAATTTTATCGCAATAAATTACCGACTCCACGCTAACGCTTCGTAGCTCACTGGCAGACGTCAACGCATATAATTCACTTTGCCGAAGCGACCCCGGCGAAGGGGACAAAACTAGTATAGCTTGACGCATGCTTGACGCTGACACTCGTACAAGTTTGCTTAATTCGGAGACGCTTCTTTACTGGTTCCCTAAATGTTAATGCATGCAAGCACGTGTATTGTGAATGTTAGGAATAATCGCCCGGTTGCTATTGTTGCTAACTAGTCTGCACGACTTAAGTTATCCGAGCCGGTTGACTAGTAAATCAGATCTACCCACTTTAGTTAAGATGTATAAATGATATGTATAAATGTTTATTATCGTTGCATTGTCTGCACGTTAGTATTAAGTTTTTAAAATTGTGTTCTCATGTAAGCGAATTTTGTAAATTCTTTATGAGAATAAAGTTCTTAAACCATAATAGTATTCCATTGGAAAATGTTTTGCAATTGGTTACTGACAGGACCGGTACTGACACTTTATAGTGCGGTTGTATTTGAATTGGTTAGTTGTTATAATTAAACTTAATAGATATTATTTTCTCATTTAAGGTGTAGGTATGTAGACCGACGATTAAAAATATTTCTAAAAATAAAGAAGTGACTTTGCCAACTGTACAAAATAAAGCCCCACGCAAAAAGAAAATTAATATAGATGACTTCGATAAAATATAAATGTGGATTATATATTATGTGACTATGTAAAAAAAATTGAAGACGATTATAGGAATAAAGGTCCTATAATCGAATACCAGACCGAACGATTTATAATCGAGGTTGGTGGTCCTGAAAGCGACACAACATCTGACGAAGATCAAACTTCATCAGAGTCAGAATATCAAGAATACATAAATATTCAGTATTTGGAATCAGATTTTGACGAATAGGTAATATTACAAAGCTTTGATTCTCTGTAATCAATTTTTTTGTATCAAAAATATCAACATGAAGCCAATACACACCATGCTGATTATACATGACGTATG
Organism: Thaumatotibia leucotreta; assembly: GCA_025490895.1. Lineage (NCBI taxonomy): Eukaryota > Metazoa > Arthropoda > Insecta > Lepidoptera > Tortricidae > Thaumatotibia > Thaumatotibia leucotreta. The sequence goes on along the minus strand of JALPQI010010151.1, from coordinate 33,802 downwards.
CACATTATTGCCATAGGTAATCTGTTTGTAGCGACACTGTGTCAGGGTCAAATAGAAAGTTGTTAGGCTTTCTTGTTGTTTTTTACACATTTATTGAGTTGGTAGTTTTTTTTGTTACTTTAGAGTACAGTGTTAATGAATGCATATTTGTTACCATTGTATTACTTTACCGTAAGTATTGTTAGCGTAATTGTCAGTGTAATTGGATGGAGATGTAACAGAACTGTAAGATTAAATTAGTGATGAAATAAAACTATGAAAACGGATAAACTCGCGTATATTAATTAACTTTAACTTCTTTCCGACGTTTCGAACACTTTACAGAGTTCGTGGTCTGCGGGCGACTCGTCCTCGCGGTAACCGAAGAATAATACATTACGACACAAGTGCGAAAAACAGTAACACGTTTTGCACGTGTCTCGTACGACGTTTTTTAGTACAGATGGCCCTCAGAAGTTTTAGACCTGACGTAAAATGAGCCACTTCTCGCACTAGAGCCTAAAAAAGGCACCATCTGTACTAAAAAATATGATTAAATCAGTAAATAAATAAATTGAAATTGAATGAGTAGGTATCATGAGACAATTTTACACAACCGATGTAGTCCCACAGTAAGATCAATTTAAGGCATATGTTGTACTAATATTTGCGATGAACAATACAAAAAATATCTTCGCAGGGTTCGAACCCGGAACCTCTAGCTTTGTGAGCAGGGTCACTACACTACCAACTAGGTTACGGAGGCTGACATGAGCGCATGAGTACAAGTGTAAGGCCCGAGCGCCGAGCGTGGAGCGGCGCGCCTGGCGGGGCGGGCAGCGGCAAGGGGTTTGAACGGCGTGCACTCGGGCCGCGCGCATGTGTTTGCATTTGTTTGACATGGACGAGATCGGGCCTCCACCCAGTTAGCACACTCAAGCGAATGTGGTAGATCATAGAACGTAGTCCACTCGTCGGTTTGTCCCGCAAAAGCCCGCCATGTCCCAATGAACTAAATCTACTAACTCTGATTTTGATAGAAGAAAGCCATTTTGTTTAAGTATAAAATATATGACGTGGGTGTGATTGAAAAGTGAAACTGTGATATACAATATAACTGTATATGTATAATAAAGGACCACTAAAAGTTGAAGGAGATTGTGGTTCAAATATAACAACTACAATTAAATTGCGGGAAAAATTAAACAAATCATAAAAATGTGAACAGATTTTTATTGTATAAAATACATCATATTTTTTGGTTAAAATTGAAATGACATCATCGAAATGTAATTTAACATTGTTTTTCCTTTATTCGCTCTGTGATGTAATGGGAATTAGGTAGAATGTGAGTTAGTAGGATTAAAGCACTGTCACTATTAAACATAATAGTAGATTACATCCAAGGCCGTTTAAGTGGGAAATGTCTCAGAAGACGTGTAATTGTGCGCCGAGGCCGACAAACATGTGATCCGAGGATTCCCATTTAACGGCTGAGGTGTGTATACTTTTTTGTGCTCAACGGAGCCGGCAGGCGGCAACTTAGTTTAGCGCAGCGGCCGGCAATGTGCTGTTTGCCGGCCGGAGGGCAGAAAACACGTTTTCATCCCACCTGTGCGGTAAGTGCGGCAGTTCACACCGTAGGTACGTTTTTATGGCCTAATATGACTACATGCAACATTACGTCACAGCAGGTAGTAACAATTATTGTAATGAAAATGATATACTTAATCGGAGTATGTACCAGGAAAGCATAACTCACCCAGTGCTTTGTCAGTTTGACACACAATTCGAGTTCGAGTCATTCTTTAGGACCTTTTCGAGTACTTTTGTGAAATAATATTTATTTACTCTCTTTTCTTCTGAATAATGAACGCCAGCAGTGGGTACGGTAAGAGAGATACATACCTTCATAAGTAAATCAGTGCTAACGGGAGGCCGCAATGTGTAGCAGCACTATGTACTGTATAAGCGCAGATTACATGAGACTTGCAATAGAACAAGGCCAGATAAAATCTAAATTATGTCTTCATTTAAAGATTTATTGTGAGTAAATGGCGGTGTCTCTCTTAGCCCACCTAACGAAGACCAAAAGTTGCCTATCGGGGGAAATAACTAGTGTATAAGCGAATTTTGGTATAGTTGTATGGAATGGTGTTTTAAACCACATACTAAAAGTACTGGTGGTTAGGGGTGGAGCTAACGAGGGGAGAGGGGTGTAAAGGTCCTTATTTTTAATTTTTCGTAAATAACTCGTAAACCGTGGCTTATAGCAAAAAGCGTTCTAGTACATAAGTAATCTACATAAAATTCTCTACAAAAAAGATATACGCATGTTTCCTCTGGGATCAATGTGTCATGAGATAAGAAAGCAAGAAGACGGACACTAAAGAAATAAACACAGTTGTTTAAGTAGGTATGGCACATACAAAATGCTCGCGAGCATTCCAAAAGATTTTAATGCTCAATTCCTGACCATATTTAGAGTCTTTAATGTTACATAAAATTTTCTGGATTCGGCTTGGTTTCAGAGATAATCAACCTTTTTTCCGAAATAAGTTTTTCGACGTAACTCGTCATAGAACTTCTTTTTGATTACAATGCTACCACAATGTGTATTAATATTACCACACCTTTTGTCTGGCAATCATAAAATGGGAATAAACTGGACGAAATAACCTGTCCCTAAAAAAAATATTAAAATAAATAATTTTAACAAATTGTTGTTATGATAAAAAGTACTGGAAATGTTAAAAAGTATGCAAAAAGTCTAAAAAAAAGAGAAAAAAAAAATTTTTTTTGGTTGTATTTGACATTAGGTCTCATAATATTTTTTGTTTGTTTTGATGTCTACAATGCATAATTAAAATCTTTTGACGATGATTATGAGAATATTATAGGTTTAGAAGATAATTAGAAATTTTATTTTTATACAAGGCACGTCCGGGCGCGTGCATTCCAAAAGATTTTAAGTATGCATTCTAGATATCATAATAAACAAAAATTATTATGAGACCTACTGTCAAATACCGCCAAAATTTTTTTTTTTTTTTTCTCTTTTGTTTTATACTTTTTGAATACTTTTGACATTTCCAGTACTTTTTATCACAACAACAATTTGTAAAAATTATTTATTTTAATATTTTTTTTTAGGGACAGGTTATTTCGTCCAGTTGATTCCAATTTTTTGATTTCCAGGCAAAAGGTGTGGTAATATTAAAACACATTACGGTAGCATTGTAATAAAAAAAATGTTTTATGTCGAGTTACGTCGAAAAACTTATTTCGGAAAAAAGGTTGATTATCTCTGAAACCAAGCCGAATCCAGAAAATTTTATGTAACATTAAAGACTCTAAATATGGTCAGGAATTGAGCATTAAAATCTTTTGGAATGCTCGCGAGCATTTTGTATGTGCCATACCTACTTAAACAACTGTGTTTATTTCTTTAGTGTCCGTCTTCTTGCTTTCTTATCTCATGACACATTGATCCCAGAGGAAACATGCGTATATCTTTTTTGTAGAGAATTTTATGTAGATTACTTATGTACTAGAACGTTTTTTGCTATAAGCCACGGTTTACGAGTTATTTACGAAAAATTAAAAATAAGGACCTTTACACCCCTCTCCCCCCGTTAGCTCCACCCCTAACCACCAGTACTTTTAGTATGTGGTTTAAAACACCATTCCCTACAACTATGCCAAAATTCGCTTATACACGAGTTTTTTCCTCTGAGTTTCCTTCGTTTGGTGTACTATCTCGCCAGTACCTAGTTTGAAGAATATTGGTAAATAGCTGTTTACTCCAAATAAATACGCACGTTTTGAACCCAGTAGTAGTAAACTAGAGTTGAAACAAGTGATAAACTGCGTGTCAAAAAATGGTTTTGTGTCTAGATACACTTAGGAAAAAACATGTTTCTCATGAAAACCGGTTTAACGAATGGAACGAAAAGGGATCGCGTCAAGTACATAATGCCCGCTTATGAATGTAACCGGTATACGATCCTTGCTGGTCAGCCGGAAATAGATTTAAGCTGATAACTAGTGCCTTACGCAACTTAGAGTGTATAAGTTTTATTTATAGAATTACAGAGGTACTTCCGATTATTAGTTTAGTGTCGCTTAAAATATGGAAAGCTATCGAAATATGTCGCCATACGAATTTTAATATGATGGTGGTTGTTCAGTGCCACCTGGTTGTAAAACGGTTTTGGGTCTAACGTCGCTGGATAGTGTAGACGCCCCCTTATTAGCAAGTGATGTAGTGAGTGTTGTGTGCAACCCACACTTTTATGGCAAAAGTAACACGTAGGGTAGATATTTCCTTGCATCGCCCGCGGCCAGTACCTACCCGTTCTAGCAGGGCGCAGGCCCGCTGTACGCCGAGGGCGCAGGCCGAGGGTGCTCCGGGCGAGGGCCCTCTAAGGCACTGGTCTCACCGTGAACTACTCTATGAACTATCGGCTATAAACACGAACAAAAGATACGCTCTCCCGTGTAAACAAAAGAGACACGGCGATACTCGCCCGGCGGTGATAGCTGATAGCTAGGCGAGTATCGCCTTGTCTCTTTTATTTACACGGGGGAGCGTATCTTTTGTTCGTGTTTATAGCCGACAGTTCATAGCTTAGTAGCTCGCGGTGAGACCAGTGCCTTAATGGGTCTGTGGCACTTACTTGAGCGTATTTAAGCGGGATCGGTCCGTGGTGCTTAAAATCAAAGCAGGCATGCACATTGACAACACAACTGTTTATTAGCACAAGCAAGCAGATCGGTACAGAATAGCGGAAAGGTTTTGGAGCGCACAGCGACGTGCGTCTAGTATCGAGCGGTAACATCGACTGGCTGCGTGTGCGCTGCGCGGGGGCGCTCAGGCCGCGCCCGCGCTACCGGTCGGGAGCTAGGACAGAGGGTGAGCGTCCGGCGCTATGTCTCCACTATACGTAACAACTATACAATCATAAGTAGTACATAATTATACAGATATCGTCCGTCAATTACTAACACACGACATAAAATAGGTACACAATAAAACACTACACGAATTGAACATGTGGCCCGTCGTGAGACCGTCACTACGGGCGATAATAGCATGGTCGGCGTACTTCACGACCTGATCTTGTTCTAGTTACCACTGGGTATTCCGTTGTGTTTGCTCTGGTTTCTTCGGGATGATTGTTGCTATTATAATATCGGCCGGTTTCAACCGATCTATTGATACTGGAACCGGTTTTCCCTTAACCATTAGCTTGAAGACCTTGACGTCCCTTTCCAGTACTTGGTGGGGTCCAGTGTATGCACGTCGTAATGCAGCACGCAATGCGTCTTCCCTCAGAAATACGTGGCTGCATGTGGCTAAATCCTTAAAATAAAGAATGACCTATTGTCATGGCTTGAGGCTGGCGAACATGTCAAGCAATCATCGACTTAAATACGTGAGTAACCCGGTTCGACAATAATTTAATATCTCCTACCCGGTATGAATCTTCTGGTGCCTTCGTAAATTTGTACTAGTAATGCACCTGTACTCACAGAGATTACATTTGTGAGGCTTAACGCCAGCGTGTGCCATTTCATGTCTTCGTAAGTGATGTCGCAGACTGAATTGTTTGTTACATGTGCTGCATTTAAACGGCTTCTCTCCAGTATGAATCCTCTGGTGAATTCGTAAATTACTACGATCATTGCACCTGTACTCGCAGAGGTCACATTCGTAAGGCTTAACGCCAGCGTGTGCCATCTCATGTCTTTGTAGAATTGGTTTCTGAGCGAACTTCAAATCACATGTGCTGCATTTAAACGGCTTCTTTCCAGTATGAATCCTCTGATGCCTCTGTAAACTTGAACTAGTGCGACACCTGTACTCACAAATATTACAATTGTAAGGCTTAACGCCAACGTGTGTCATCTCATGATATTGTAGAACTTGTTTCTGTCTAAACTTCAAGTCACAAGTGCTGCATTTAAACGGCCTCTCTCCACTATGAATCCTCTGGTGATTTCGTAACTGTACCTTTGTAATACACCTGTACTCACAAAGATTACAATTGTAAGGCTTAACGCCAATGTGTCTCATCTCGTGAGTTTGTAGATGTGATTTCGTACTAAACTTCAAGTCGCAAGTGCTGCATTTAAACGGCTTCTCTCCAGTATGAATCCTCTGGTGAACTCGCAAGTTACTACGCTTATTGCACCTGTACTCACAGGAATTACATTCGTAAGGCTTAACGCCAGTGTGTGTCATTTCATGTTGTTGTAAGTTTGATTTTTGAGCGAACTTCAAGTCACATGTGCTGCATTTAAACGGCTTCTCCACAGTATGAATTCTCCGGTGCTTTCGTAAATCTGAACTAGTAATACACGTGTACTTACAAAGATTACATGTGTAAGGCTTAACACCAGTGTGCGTCATCTCACGACTTGGCTGTGTATTTACGTTGTGAATGCTCAAATGAGCCAGCAAATTGTTCTTATCACCTGTCGTGTACTCACACACATCACACATGAAATACGACACACAATGTTCTCTCTTCTCGTGCTCTAGTAAAATCAATTTGGTATGAAATTTAGAACTACAAAAAGCACATGTTAACAACTCTTGGGGGCTGGACGAATGGTGAGAATGTTGCATATGATTCCTTAAAATAGCCTTGTTAATGAAACGTTCGCCGCAGTGTTCACACGGGTAAGGTTTCTCCCCACCACGCATGCTCGTGTGTCCCTCATCGCCGCGGAGGCGCTCGAGCCTCACGGAGCAAGTCATCGCGAGCTGTCGCCGGGCGCGAGGACAGACTGCAACAACAATACAAGTCAAACGTGAGACCACGCAAGTGTGAGAGGGACAGAAATAAGTGTTGAAATGGAAGGTTTGTTGATTTTATAAAGGTGGTTATGAAGGGACGATTTTTTTCTATATACTATAAATACATACTATACCGGAATATTTGAAAAATCGAGCGTTCTATCGCCAACACAGTTAGTCGTGGCCCTAATTACAATGCGTGATCAATAATTGCCGTAGAGTCTGGCGGCGATGGTCCTAGCTGTACTCACGCGACACGCAGTCCTCGCCACTCGTCCCCGACACCTCCGAAACGCTTGCCCGCGCCTCCACTGCAACAATAATTGCCGTAGAGTCTGGCGGCGATGGTCCTAGCTGTACTCACGCGACACGCAGTCCTCGCCACTCGTCCCCAATACCTCCGACTCGCCTGCCCGCGCCTCCCCTGCAACAATAATTGCCGTAGAGTCTGGCGGCGATGGTCCTAGCTGTACTCACGCGACACGCAGTCCTCGCCACTCGTCCCCGACACCTCCGACTCGCCTGCCCGCGCCTCCACTGCAACAATAATTGCCGTAGAGTCTGGCGGCGATGGTCCTAGCTGTACTCACGCGACACGCAGTCCTCGCCACTCGTCCCCGACACCTCCGACTCGCCTGCCCGCGCCTCCACTGCAACAATAATTGCCGTAGAGTCTGGCGGCGATGGTCCTAGCTGTACTCACGCGACACGCAGTCCTCGCCACTCGTCCCCGACACCTCCGACTCGCCTGCCCGCGCCTCCACTGCAACAATAATTGCCGTAGAGTCTGGCGGCGATGGTCCTAGCTGTACTCACGCGACACGCAGTCCTCGCCACTCGTCCCCGACACCTCCGACTCGCCTGCCCGCGCCTCCACTGCAACAATAATTGCCGTAGAGTCTGGCGGCGATGGTCCTAGCTGTACTCACGCGACACGCAGTCCTCGCCACTCGTCCCCGACACCTCCGACTCGCCTGCTCGCGCCTCCACTGCAACAAACACCACGCGAATACTGCCCTAGTTTACAGTACATTAATACGACGAACGACGATACACATACAGTTAGGAGCAGAGGAATATCTTTGAAAACAAAATGTTCAAGTATGTCGCAGTTACCGAGGAGGATTCGAGTAAATATAATAAAGAAACTTTTGTTGGTGATGCTAAGGTAAGGGTAGTTATGTAAAGTCAATGTCAAGAGTTTTGCTTGGAGCATTTCGAGGGCCCAGTGCGTGCGAAACTTTGTATTGATTTAATCCAGTAGGTCTCTTGGAGAAATGTAATCACATTATATCAAATAATTCGATACAGTTAAAACAATATTAAAAGTATGCCTATTCATGGATTATTCAAATAAAACTAAAATACACCATCCAGGGCCGGATTTAGGGGGGGGGGGGGGGCAACCGGGGCTACAGCTCCGGGGCCTCCACAAAAAAGGGGCCCCCACATAAGATTTCGAAAAAAAAAATATTCAAATTCCAACTAGTCAACACTAGTAAAAATTTTTTTTGAGTATAGAAAATGATCTACTGGAATCCAGTACCTGGGTACTGGATTCCAGTGAAATCATCAACGATTTTTCAGCGAAAAAAACTCGGAAGATTCCGTTCGTTAACGCTAAAATTTATTTTCAGATAATTCTAGTTTCCTATTATATTTAGGTATATGTTTGTTAAAATAATAAAATAATCTATACTTTTTTCCACAAAAAAATATTTATTGAAAAACGTGAGTGTTAAAAATTGTCTAATTTATTTTGAAAATAATTGGGGGCCTCCACTCCTTTGCTGCACGAAGCCTCTTAACCTCTAAATCCGGCCGTGATACCGTCGTGGACTTGAGCATCTCTTCCAAGCAAATGGACCATCAACCAAATTAAAAGTGATTTTTTGTATGCTTGGCAGTACATTCGCTTGGAATAGCTAACACTCTGGCAAACCAGGCAAAATTTCGAACACTACCCCACAAACCGACAGAACTCGCTAAGAGGGCAAAGGCGTGCGTTGGATTGGATATACAGGGTGTTCGTTTCGATTTGCGTTAAATTAGACAGGTTACTTGGGCCATTAATAGAAGTTGTCTGGTACAACGGCTTTTGGAAAATTCGATAATTTTTGTTTTTGTTTTCATACATAATAAATGAAATGGTAAGTGTGAGATAACCTTAAGAATAAAATAAAAGTTAATCTCAGGTGACTGACGGCACATGTCAAAATAAGTAACATTAGAATGTAATAAAGGTTGCAATACACATGTTCAGTGATTAACAGTGGTCGGATATCCCGGTGCAACAAGGGGTGAATGACCTCAAACATTATACTAATATGGATATACCACGGGATTCCACAAAATTACATCCAGTAAAGTTTAGTAATATTTTGTAACGCAAAATAAGTGCATGTACATACAAGCGTTTATTATTATGCGATTTCGACAATTATTTTAAAAGATAGGTTATAAATTTTGTTTAATATTGACCTTGTACCAAATAGCCTTTTGGTATGAATATTCTTAAATAAAAGAGTTTAGCTTTAAAAATAGAAGCTCTTTACTAAGGTTTTCCACTTCTAGAAATTGCGAACGTAAAAAAACAGAAATATCATATAATACACGATTATTTTAATCCGTGATCAGGATTAAAACAATATCCATATCCAGCCTAAATTAAACATTTTAGGTGAGGTCTCCCGCAGAGACCTCAAAATTTTATTAATTTAAAGTTAAAGAAAAATTGTATCCAATAACCACTGAATGGTACATGGTCTTCCTGAGGTCATCAATTACTAAGTTAGAAAAAATATACCTGGTTACGGATTAAACATCCTTGTGTATGTAACATAAAATCAAACATTTTTAAGCATGAAGACTTGACACACCTATGCAGACAAACCGTTGTTCAAAACACTTTTTTTTTATTCGGACAAGTTTGGGATTGTTCTACTTAGGGTCTTGAGCTCTTTCAATCCTACTAGGAGAAAAAAAGTGTCCAAGAATGTTTTTGTTTTCCATTACGCTATCGTTTTTATAGACTTTGTATGGCGATAGCGTAATGGAAGAAATTAAAAATGTACGAAAATTGTGGAACAGTTTTTCTCACCTATCAGAATTAAAACAGCTCGTGATCCTGAGTCGAACAAGCCCAAACTTGTCCGAATTAAAAAAAAGTGTTTTGAACAACGGTTTGTGAAAACGCCCAAAGATTTCGTTTATGTTCGCAATTTGAGCTGCCTTTTTAAGTATACCTATCAGATCTATATTTTTTTTTCAAACTAAACCCGGGAATTTAGGTCATATCCATATTAACTTTTCTACTTGGTATCCCCTGGTGTTGCACCGGGATATCCGACCACTGGTGATTAAACTTATTTTTTTAATAACTCATTAACAGTAAGAGTTAAAACACTAGTTCCTTAGAGAAATTAATTATATTTGACCTAAATAAGCTTCCCTTAAAGTTATAGCATATGAAGAAAAACACGCTGTATATAATTTCACAAAAGAAAATAATTCAATATTTAGTTAACTCCTGAATTTAACTCCTCCTCATGTGATTGTGGCTGAGAGTTGTGCTCTTCAACTACTGCATCATCTCCGAATATATTTAGTAAATCGCACTCGATGTCGTCAGGGGAACGACTAGTCGCCATGGTCGTAAGTACAACCACATTAATTCGATCCAAAAAAGGGGCAAAACACAAAGTCCAGTAAGAAAGCCCAGATCATAGTTGTGCAAACAAAAGTCGAAGTCCATATAACAAGCCGGTAGTCGTCAATAGTTATTTATTATACAAGGGGGCAAAGTTGTTGTTTAACTGTCGTGCCAATATTGAGACCTGAGCTAGCGAAAGATTCCAAAATTGAGCCACGTGCGTAGCGAGTGGTTCAAAAACTGGAATCTTGAGCATTGCGAAGGACTCAAGGCACGAGAGTTGAACAAACTTTGCCGCCAAGTGTAATACAACTTTTTTCCCCTCACTATCGCGAGGAAATATGATTACAAATCTCATCCAAATGTAAATTAACTTAAAGAAACCATTTAAAACTCAATGTCGAAACGTATCGTAGAATAGAGTTACTCCTGGAACTTAAATATAGCCAATAGCTTACAAAGTCACCCATGAGAACGACCAATTTAACATGTGAGCTCCGATTGCGCATGTTTACTACGGTCATACAGATCCACTTATACTAGGCAGTAGGGGGCTATAGGAATTAGAGCAATGTCAAATTACTTTATTCACAAGTGTGTAAAAAGCGTTTTTACCCGCTCGTATTAAACGATAAACGAGCGCTTTACGAGCCAGTGAGGGGAAAAATAAAAATTAACACAGCACAACAATGATAACATCCAAAACACACCACAAACCGTAACGGAATGACTCCCATTGCTAATTTCCACGTCTGTTCAAATATGTTTGAAAAAACCCGGGTTGCAAGCAACAAAGAGATAAGGGACGGTAAACAATTAGCATACGATCGCAGTAACTACATCCTTTAGTCAAAGAAATTGCGACTTTATTCTATGTGTTACGTTTTGCTTCCATGCAGTTGCAATGCAGTACGGACCTATTGACTGTTTCTGAGAACTGCCGCATATATAGTTGAATTTCTTGCATTATTTTCCTCGAAATGTTATTTTACAAACCAAATCAGGTGTATACCTATAGTTACTAAAGATTCGTAAACACTATTAAGTTTTACGATTTACGGTTTTTTAAACTCTTATTGATATATTTTATTTTGTAATCTCATTAGGTGAAATAAATAAAAATGTAACGTGTAGTAATAAACTGTAAAAATCGGATATTCGGGTCGATATTTACACGAACTTGGCAAAATCCTTACTAATTTATCTTGTAGTGGCAGTGGCAGCCCTGAGGTAGCAAAGATGCAATGCGAGTATGCCTGGCGAGTACTCTGGCGTCGCGTGAAGGTTCATAGCTCTTGCCCTCCTAGCGAGTATGCCTGGCGAGTACTCTGGCGTCGCGTGAAGGTTCATAGCTCTTGCCCTCCTAGCGAGTATGCCTGGCGAGTACTCTGGCGTCTCGTGAAGGTTCATAGCTCTTGCCCTCCTAGCGAGTATGCCTGGCGAGTACTCTGGCGTCGCGTGAAGGTTCATAGCTCTTGCCCTCCTAGCGAGTATGCCTGGCGAGTACTCTGGCGTCTCGTGAAGGTTCATAGCTCTTGCCCTCCTAGCGAGTATGCCTGGCGAGTACTCTGGCGTCGCGTGAAGGTTCATAGCTCTTGCCCTCCTAGCGAGTATGCCTGGCGAGTACTCTGGCGTCTCGTGAAGGTTCATAGCTCTTGCCCTCCTAGCGAGTATGCCTGGCGAGTACTCTGGCGTCTCGTGAAGGTTCATAGCTCTTGCCCTCCTAGCGAGTATGCCTGGCGAGTACTCTGGCGTCTCGTGAAGGTTCATAGCTCTTGCCCTCCTAGCGAGTATGCCTGGCGAGTACTCTGGCGTCTCGTGAAGGTTCATAGCTCTTGCCCTCCTAGCGAGTATGCCTGGCGAGTACTCTGGCGTCTCGTGAAGGTTCATAGCTCTTGCCCTCCTAGCGAGTATGCCTGGCGAGTACTCTGGCGTCTCGTGAAGGTTCATAGCTCTTGCCCTCCTAGCGAGTATGCCGGCATCTGAGTAGAGTTTACGAGTACTCGTCAGGCATGTACCCACATGGGGTCGAAAGTGTTAATGTGGTCCAACTATACGTCTATATCTAATGGCAAAATATTGGCCAAAGTATGTGGTTCCTCATCTTAGAAGAGCGTCCTCTGCAGTTAGCTGTCACCGACCTGCCCCGTGACGTCACACTCGGACGCTGCGGTCATACCTTCAGGTGGAAAACATAACTAAACGACCAGCACGTCGTAACTAGTAATGGGTATTACATATACACATAAGATATTTGACGTTCCTTATTTGAACAGTGAGCTACACAACCAATATCCAAATGAAAGTAATAATATTTTATTTTTCTAAAAGTCCAGGTTCGATACCTGGGCCCAGTACCTACACATATTTTTGTAAACGTATGAATGCACTTTTTCTTTTTACCAAAATTGATATCATGGTTCCTAAGACAAGAATTCGCTATCTGTTATGGTTTCCAAAGCCGCCATACTGACCCATTTGGATTGATCACCCTGTATAGGTATTAAATACGGCTAATACTTTTAGATAGGAGAACTATTTTCCCCTCAAGTCAACTTCAACAAATGCTACTCATACATAGTTAGTTTATGCTATGTAGTCTCAGGATAATTATTTATATGTATCATTTAAGTTCTATTTCAGAAAGTGTACAACAATATAACATATTGAATGCTCATAATGTTTCATCTGATGTGGATGAATAAGCCTGGTTATGATTATTTCATTACTTACCACGTAACACCACCATAGTGAGTTTGGGGCGGTGCAGGGACTCCGGCCCAAGTTCAAGCTCCTCTTTCAGCACATGGTCGGTGAACAGGCCCGCTCGCACTTCGCTGTCCGAGAAATAAGGCTCCTCCTTTACATCCACTCCTTCATGGTCCTCTTTCATGTATTCCGCTTCCTCTTTAACAACTGTAAAACAATGTATCAATATAGCTTCAAACCAGTCACACATAGGACTTTAGTTACATTACAGTGTAAATTATGGGGTTCTACGAAATCAAGAGTTCATAATATGTTTCTAGTATCGCAAGCCCCGTAGGCTACGGCACCTTTCTATGCGAATATATAAAGTCAATTTCAATTTTGAAGCCTTTATTTGCTGACATACCTATATATATTTCTACAATTATAAAAATAACTAAAAAGGACACTCTAATTAGTATATAATATATGAAGTAACTGCCTCAAACTCACCGTCGACCAAAACTTCGCCGCCGTGTTCCTCTTTCACGCGCATAGCGTTTAGCGACATCCTGCGACCGAAGTCTTATTACTGTCGAGGTGTAGAGGAGTACTGTATTTGAATACCGGACGGTAACGCAACAGCAGAAGCATACAAGAGAAGAGAGTAACAAAAGTAGACTGTAAACTCCGGTATAAAAGTGAACGTGAGATGTCCTGTGTCCTGCGATGGTCCTGCTCCTGCGTCTGACTGACTTTTACTCTAGCTTGACAGAATGAGTAGAATAGAATGACAGTAACAGCTGACGGAAGGTAGTATTGTGCAGCCATATAATGCGTGGCCTTGTCATCATGTAATGGAGACAACATTTAAAGATTACATTGTTTTCAATAAAACAGTTATCCACAGAACCGGCAATAAAAATTTTTTGGCGATATAATATAAGCCAGTATTATGTACTAGCTTCTAAAATTAAGTTAATTCAATGTGACTGTTGTACTGATATGTCGGAAGCCGTCGTTGCCAATCGTGTAAGTGTAATACGGGTTTAAGGGATTCGCCTTTATCTGTGGGCGACGATGACAGTGACCGATGACAGATTAGATACTAACTATACTATACTACCAATTCTTAAACCAGGAAAGGACGCTGAAAATTTTAACTCATACCGGCCTATTGCTCTTTCTTCGGTTCTATGTAAAATAGTTGAGCACATGCTTAAAAACAGATTAGAATGGTATGTTGAAAATGCGAGTTTCCTCTCAGAAACTCAATTTGGCTTTCGAAAGGGAAGAAGCGTTACTGATAGTCATGCAATCCTATCGACAGATATCAGGTTAGCCTTTACGCAAAATAAATCGGTAGTTGCTGCCTTCTTAGACATATCAGCTGCCTATGACAATGTCCTTCTTCCGGTTCTCTGCAAAAAGTTGCGCACTATTAAGATACCTGAAAAGGTAGTCTTATTTATTAATAATATCCTTTCCGGCAGGACAATATCATTAAGAGCTAATATTGCTTGTGATAAGCCGAAACTAGTTTGGAGAGGACTACCACAAGGGTCCGTTTTAAGTCCTTTGCTCTACAGCATTTATACCTCTGACTTAGATCAATCAATTAACCAGCATTGTAATATCTTACAATATGCCGATGACATCGTCATATACGCAATCCACAGACACATCACTGACGCATCGAATTATATTAATTGCGCTCTTAATTCTTTAGGGCTTTGGTTGGATGCTCATGGTTTAGATTTATCACCATCCAAGAGCGCTGCTCTGGTATTCACAAGGGTTCGAAACAGCCCCCAAGTGAATATTTCATTTCGCTCACAAGCTATTCCAGTTTGTAATAATGTAAAATTTCTAGGAGTTATCTTTGACTCAAAATTATCATGGGTGGAGCATATTAAAACTGCGGTTGGAAAGTGCGAAAAAAATATAAACATAATTCGGGCCCTATCTGGATGCTGGTGGGGAGCCCACCCTTATTCACAGAAATTGCTGTACAACGCCTTAGTTAGGTCCCTCCTTGATTTTGGTTCTATTATTTTAGAACCATGTTTTAAAAAGGATTTAAAAAAATTGGATAGGATCCAATCTAAAGCTCTTAGAATAGTTACCGGTGCTATGAAATCATCTCCGATTAGAGCGCTTCAAGTAGAATGCGCTGACCCTCCGTTAAAAATTCGCCGACAGTATTTAGCGGACCGATATTTATTTCGTATTTCTCAGTTAGAGAATCACCCCCTCTTCCTTAAATTGCAGCTATTAAATGATCGTGTAGATACTAATCGTTTATGGGTTGGTAAGCCAAAACCGAATCTCATTACTAGTTTAACCAGATTAAATCACATAGATGTGGATATACACAAATTTTCTAAGCTTCCTATTTATACAGTTCCTTTTGCTGCCCTAACTTTCCAACAGAAATCAGTTAACATTGGCGTTGACCGTAACTCATCTGAAATCAATTCAAAGTTTTTGGCAGCTGTAAGAAACAAATGGTCTGGATGGGATTTATTTTTCACTGATGCTTCCAAAATTAATGATAGTTTGGTTGGTTGTGCATTTGTCCATGACAATTTGGAATCGATTCACAAATATCAGCTCCCATCAATTTCTTCTATTTTCTCAGGAGAATGCGTTGCTATATTAAAGGCAGCTAAATATATAATAGAGCACAAGGTGCCTAGATCAGTTATATTTTCAGATAGTTTAAGCTCCATTCAGGCGATTACCTGTAACTCTATAAAAAATTGTTCAAAATCCACGGTTGTTTGCATTATTAAAGAAGCCCTGTTTGCCTGTCATGTGTTAAATTTAGAAGTGCAGTTATCATGGATTCCGAGTCATAAGGGCATTCATGGTAATGAAATAGCTGACAGCGCTGCAAAGGATGCAGTTATAAATGGCAATAAATCTTCTTTCAAATGTTTCAGTAGCGATTTAGATGTAGTCTCCTCGACAAAACTGTACATTGATTGGTCTGATCTTTGGGAAACCAATAACACATTGCAATTTTTCCAAATCCAGCAAAAAATTTACCGTAAGCCTTGGTTTTTCAAACTGAAATTCAAAAAGAAGATAACTAGCTGTTTAATCCGCCTAAGGCTGGGTCATGTGTGCTCTCCAGAGTTTTTATATAGAATAAAGGTCAAAGATAGCCCGTCTTGTCAATGCGGGTATGAGTCTGGCTCTGTTGATCACCTGTTTTTCGAATGTCCTTTAAACCGTGTTTGCTTATATGACTTATTATATAATCTCAAAAATTTCAAAATTGATCTTCCCTGTAATTTAAAGAGTCTATTAGCTTACTCTGATTTTAATGTGTTGAAAATGTTAGCTTATTTTCTCGATAAAAATAATATAAGTATATGATAGTATGTATATTTTCTTATAACTGTAGTAATTATTATTATAATATATATATAACCCTAAATTCCAAATCTGGGCTAAATTATAGGTGCACTCCACAGCTTTAAGTGTGGGCACTGAACATACTTGACATTGGCAAAGTGCCCTGGCAGCAGTAAGCCATAATCACAAAAAAAAAAAAAAAAACTATACTATTTACTATTATTTTTATCATAAATTCTATAATATTGGGGATATACAAATAAACATAATCGCAATTTATTGCTGTTGCTGTGAAGTACGCAATACAAATTTAACTAATTGTTTGTTGCATTATTTGACAACCCGGTGATGGACGTGCCGCACTCATGTTGCTGCTGCCTGCGGGGTGCTCCGGACAAGGACCTGACGACGCCGTACACAGAACACGGCATCACGGAGATATATTCCGACATGCTCGAGCAGTGCTTCGATATACATGTGCGTCCTCGTTTATATACAATAATTATCTTCACTTGATTTAGGAATACTTTTTCTTAAAATGTATCCAGCGGCATGTGTTTGAATTCGACATAACTACACGCGCAGATGCCATTGGACGGCTCGAGCTCGCGCGGCATCTGCTGGAAGTGCGTGGGCCGCCTGCGAGACGCGAACGACTTCAAGCGGCAAGTGCAGCGCTGCCAGGCCGAGCTGCAGGCGCGGCTGCAGGGAGAGAACTGTGTCAAAGGTAGGAAAGCCTCCTTCAATCTCCACGCTTCAAAAATGTGACAAACATAGTATTAAAACTCGTGTTGACAGTTACAAACAGACTAATTTATTTAGTTTTCAAAGTACCTACCGCTATACATAGTTGTAGCTTAACTACTAACAGATGGCAGCACTGGTACAGAAATGCATATAATGCAGATTGATTTTGTTATATTTTTAACACCACCACCTAACAAAATCAAAAAATAAGCTTATGTCTACTAGACTTTGAGGATTTAGTATGGGGAGACGGTATCGCTATAACTTTCCTAACAAAACATTCTGACAATTTCCGAGGGGGACGAGGTAGCACACATGTAAACGATCTAACTACAAATGCATTTCTTCTTCTCGTTGCTACTCACGCACACTTAAACAATACCACAACACTAAGTTAAATTATCACACTAATACAGTAAAATTTCTATGCGGACACAATTTCAAACTATCGACGTAGGTGTAATCGAACCAATTAATATGGCTTTCAAGTGTCTGAAGATTATCGTATCGATATATTTTTCTAAACGTCATAGATTGACGTGCACCTTGGTACTATATATTGTTGTTTTAAGTATTTAAATAAAAGTAAACAGACAATTAGTAACAGTTATTAATTACTCAACCAATTTTAATACAAAACCGCCTGAATGTCTTGCCATTAACCTACTTCAATTGATTATGTTTTCGTTTATCGCGATCTTTGACTACGAAGGCTGTAACTGTAAGGAAAGTCTCGGTCAATCACGTGCATTTCGAAATCCGTAAATCAATTATAATATTTAATAAATAATATTAATTAGCGGTTGTGAAAGAAAACAATATATGTCCATACGAGTGTACATACGAGTATTATTTATTTTGTTGTAGTAAGAAAGTTTTAGTTAGCTGGGGTAAAACTCACTGAGGCTTAATTGTGAATACTCGTAAGGATACAATTTGAATACAAGTGCGTAGGTACAAGGTGCGTAGGTGCGTATACATACAAGTTTTTGCAATAAGGCCGGTGATATTGATAGGTATTCCTTAGTGATATTTTAGTAAGTACCTAAATACAATTTATAATATAGCTCCAACTAGCGTTAAGTAGCACTTGTAACAATGAAGTTATTGAATTCGATAAGACTGTGTTTTTATTTACTTAATGTGAGAACACTAATATACGTAAACACAAGTGTCTGTTTCTCGACATTTTATACCTACTCCCGACATTGTGTCATAAAGAGTAACGTTCACATCACTATGTTTTTTCGCGCGTAATACGTATTCCAAATAAGCGCAATAAATATTCAACCTTATTGGCTTACATATAAGCTTAACATTAGACCAAGGCAGAGTCTTCTGTCTTACTTGATTCACTAAGTCTGATATTTCCTACAAAATTTAAAGATGGGTAGACCTTATTAACCTTAAATACGAGACTACAATAAATGTCAAACTTTCTCCATCAGTTAAAAATGAAAATACGAATTGTGTGCGATATTTTTGAAACCGATTTTGCTATCGATTCCCTGGTACTTGATTTTCTTGACCAATTTTATGTAATAAAATGTTGTAATATAAACAAATAAAGGCAAGATATGAAATGGTATCGCATATTTTATATACATGACATGATGTATTTGAACGAGTTTTGAATCCATACATAGCACATACAGGCATTTTGACGGAGCTTGTTACGGGTACATAACGATTACAAGACTGCGAAGAATCGATTAATGAAATAGTTTTTATAAACAGGTTTGGTCAATGTACAAATTCTTGGCCAAAGTCTTTGGCAGAGGGGAAACGATATGAAGCCGACTCCATTACTAAATCCTCAAAGCTACTAGACAGCTGTTACGCCTAATAATTTAACAAATTTATGATGTTTTACAGCACACAAACTTTTTGTCAAAACATCTGCTGGCATATCAGCTGTTGGCATGTACTTAATTTTAACATAATTATTGGCCACTGCTTCACGGACAAAATGACAATGAATGTCAATATGTTTTGACCGTCTGTGAAACATTGGATTTATAGCTAATTTTTGCGCGCTTTGGCTATCATTGTATAACACAATAGTATCACAGTTACCTAAAATCTCAGTAATAAGGTTTTTTAAATAGATAGCCTCTTTGCACGCTTCAGACATGGCTACAAATTCTGACTCGGTGCTTGAAAGCGAAACAGTTCTCTGTTTCCTGCACTCATAAGATACCACACTATTTGATAATGTGAAACAAAATCCAGAGTATGACCGGCGGTCATTGACATCTGACCCCCAGTCAGCATCAACAAAACATTCAAGATGAGAATCATCCTTTTTATACACAAGACCAAAATTCTTAGTTTTATGTAAATATTTCAAAATCCTTTTGGCATGTTTCCAATGACTTTCATCATGACAATTATTGAATTGACTTAAATAACTTACACTATATGAAATATCCGGTCTGGTTAATACTGACAGGTACATTAAACTGCCTAACAATTGTTGATAAGGATATTTCTTATCTCTACAAACATTTTCAGACTTTTCACACTGTAAATTAACTTCCATAGGAGTTTCAGCTAATTTACTATCAGTCATATTGAATTTATGAAGTAATTCAGTTACATACTGCTCTTGATCAACTGTAATCATACCCTTTGTGACCTTGACCCTCATTCCCAAACATTGTTTCAACTGTCCCAAGTTTTTGATCTTAAAATTAGCACTAAGCTCATGCACTAACTGATTAGTTGCTGATTTACTGTTGGAGAAAACAAAAAAGTCATCTACAAACAGAGCTATGATAATTTTAACACCACCTTCAAACTTGGTAAACAAACATGGCTCAAATTTAGATTTGCCATATCCTAGACTATGCAAATACTCCTCTACTCTTTGATACCAAGCCCTAGACGACTGCTTAAGGCCATATATCGCCCTTTTTAATTTTAAAACTTTATTATTATTATTGCTGCAGTCAGGGATCACAGGTTGAGTCATATACACAGTCTCATTTAAATAACCATTTAAAAAAGCAGTAGTTACATCCAAGTGACTAATATCTAAATCTAGTTTTACAGCAAGAGCAAATAGCGTAGAATATCTAAGCACTGGTGAAAATGTTTCATGGAAGTCGACACCTTCCTTTTGGGTGAAGCCCTTTGCAACTAAACGCGCACGATATCTCACTTTATTTTCTAAGTCCACTTTCTTTTTGAACACCCACTTACACTGAACCACTGTGTTATTCTCAGGATAGTCCACTAGTTCCCACGCTTTGTTTTCCTCAAAGGATTTCAGCTCTTCTCTCATAGCTTCCTTCCAAAATGAAGATTCAGGGCCATTCATGGCTTCTTCAAGACTTATTCCTCCATCACCTGTGGTCGGATTCGATTCCACACACATACTTGAGAATCCATATCTCTCTGGTTTCTTCCTTATTCTCTTTGCTGGAGATGGATCTTGAACAGGTGCCTTCTCAGCTGCAGCAGCACTCATATCAGCCCCGTGGTCATCTGGAAAACTGGGAAGCTCAAAAAACTCCGCCTCATCAGATTCAACCGAGGTATCTGGCTCGCCATGATCTGAGGTCTCTGCACCTTCCTCAGGCAAATCTTGCAGCTCTTCTTTTACAGGATCTACTGTATCTTCTTTTTCAGGACACGAGACTTCGATCTGCACACTGGCCTCCATGTTCATTCCCTCCTCTATTATAACAACATCCCTACTAGTTGTTATACTATTGTTATTGGGATCATAGACTCTATACCCCTTGACATTGTCGGCATAGCCAACAAGTATACAAGACTTTGCTTTCTTGTCCCACTTCAGTCGACGTTCTTTAGGGATATGCACCATGACCTTACTGCCGAAGATCCGTTGGTTGCTAACATCAGGCTTCTGCCCTGTCCATGCCTCATATGGTGTTTTGTTGTTCAAACCTGACGCTATAGACCTGTTTTTCAAATACACAGCTGTGTGAACGGCTTCTGCCCAAAACTTCTTTTCTAGACCTGCGTCAAACAACAAACTCTTGGCTTTCTCTCCCACAGAGCGATTCTGGCGTTCAACCAATCCATTTTGTTCACTCGAATATGAGTTGCTCTTCTGGTGTACTATTCCTGACTCTTGTAGATATTTTTCAAAAGTTTTATTACAAAACTCAAGCCCATTATCTGTCCTTATGGACTGGATTTTCTTTGAAGTTTGATTTTCAACCAGCAACTTGAACTGCTTGAAGTATTCAAAAGCTTCATCTTTTGTTTTCAAAAAATAAACAAAAGTCATTCTACTGTAGTCATCTACTAGAAGCATAAAATATCTTGAGCCTCCTAGAGATTTCACCTCCATAGGTCCACATAAATCGCTATGCACCCTCTGAAGAACATCTGTGCTTCTGGTACCGACGTGTGAAAATGGTAGTCGAGCCTGCTTAGCCTCACAGCATACCACACAGTTTTCCTTCGTAATATGCGACTTATCTTTGAAAGATATCCCTGTAACTGCACCTTCATTCATTTTATTCAGGTCATCACTACAAATGTGTCCAAGTCTACGGTGCCACACACTTGCAGTCGCTGATGCCAATAAACAACTTTTAGGTTGCACAACATTTAGTTTATACACGCCTTCGACCAAGTCTGCCGTAGCCACCAACTCTCCATTCTTGTTGTAAATACAACATCCGTCGTTCTCGAAGATAACTTTATTGCCCTTGCGTAGAAGCTCGCTAACTGACAATAAATTTGTTGCCAAACTTGGTACATACAGCACGTCCTTAACTGGAATCTCGTATTCAATACCCTCTGCCTCTGTGATGATACACAAATCTCCACTGCATTCTACTGGTATTACACTTTTGTTTGCAACAACAATTTCTTTAACACGAGGTTCGTTTGACACATTTGTCAACCACTGTTTATTCGGGCTCATATGCTCACTTGCACCCGAATCCACGTAGTAATCCGTACTACTAAACTTAGCACTCAAAAACACTGCACTAAATGCGCTCGATTGTTTACGCTTTTAAGTTTTATTTACATTTGCATTCGGACATTGATTTTTGTAATGACCCGTTTGTTTGCAAGAATAGCAGGTAATCATTTTCTTCGAGCCTGTCAGTGTCGACTTGACATTGACGTTTCTTGACGCGTTATTCTTTGTGTTGCCAGCCTTATAAAAACCTTTTGCCGCTAATGCACCACTACAACTTTGTGCGTCACTCGATTCTATATCGAGCAGCTTCGACTTAATGACATCTGCGTCAATTGAAATGCCTGAGTGCTCAATCGCCATTATCATTGGCGCGAATCTGTCTGGCAATCCTGCCAACAACAACGATCCAATCCATTGTTCGTTAATGTCAAATCCCGTACCTCGCAACCGCTGTGATGTTTCAACAATCTGCGTTACATATGACGTCATTGAATCACAATTCTCCAGCCTGATTGATATTAAATTCCGAAGAAGGGTTATTTTTCTGGAAAAACCTCGATCATCAAACATCGATTTTAACTTGTCCCATAACTCTTTTGTAGTCTTCGTACTCTTAATATGTAC
Source organism: Thaumatotibia leucotreta (assembly GCA_025490895.1). NCBI lineage: Eukaryota > Metazoa > Arthropoda > Insecta > Lepidoptera > Tortricidae > Thaumatotibia > Thaumatotibia leucotreta. The sequence continues at coordinate 11,035 of JALPQI010010151.1, read as the reverse complement.
ATATAAGGACGGGTCTATTGTTAAAACTAGCTTCGCTCTGGCTTTTGCATCCACCGGATCAACTGCCGCCGCCGCCGTAATCTCGCCGCTGTCTTTGGTATCTTTCTTGCTTAGTATGAGTTCACTCATTCCCTCCAAGACAAGTAAGTTCTCTGCCGCGAACGCCCACTCATCGTAGTTTTCCCGGCCCATCAACTTTGGCACATTAGCGATGAAATTCGAAGACATTATTTTAACACAACTAACACTAACACAACTGAACAATAATCTGGACTAATCTGAACGTTAATTAAATACTTTTATGGAAAAAATATGCTGGAGCACATAACCTATTAAAACTCGTGTTGACAGTTACAAACAGACTAATTTATTTAGTTTTCAAAGTACCTACCGCTATACATAGTTGTAGCTTAACTACTAACAGATGGCAGCACTGGTACAGAAATGCATATAATGCAGATTGATTTTGTTATATTTTTAACACATAGTATACATGTATTACTATCTCATTTCTTCAAACATGGTGTAGATGGCTGATTTGATTTTACACTATATAGTGAGCAGATAACATTGTAGTTGTTAGGTAAAAGTACAGGTATTACTGCATGGTAGTTTTTAAAAATATCTTTAGTAAACTGATTTGTGTTATGTTTGTTCTGTTTAGAGGAAGAACCCACAGTGGAGCCCGAGCTGCAGGATGGAGACGGGGCCAGTGAGGAGCCTGTGCTGTGTGAGTACCTGCCCTAGTGCAGGAATACTGGGAATGTAACTTGCCATAGACAAAAGTAGCTGCAACATGTTATATTATTTCCTGTACTCATTGTCAGCTGTAAATAGCTAATTATTTATAAACTTTAGGGGAGGAGCATGCGGTCAAGTCAGAGATGCCAAATGAAGATCTGCCAGAAGATCAACCTGATGAGATGTTGTGTGAGTATTTACAATTGTAATATTCTGAGCTAATCCAGATGGATTAGAGTTCATTAGAATGTCTCTTTAACTATTTTTAAATTTGATGTTGACATGACCACCCAATAAATTGAATAAAGTACATATTGAATGAATAATTCATGTCACACGAGATTGAGTGTCCACTCGTTGCTATCCAGTGTTGTGGTCGGGCACCGGCTGTAGTCGCGCTGACATACAGGGTGAACAATATGAAGTGTTACCAATTTCAAAGAACGGAGATATTTTACTTGCAACAAGTTGCACCGCCTACATTCTTTTCTGTTTTGCCTTAAGGTTGACTGGTAGAGAATGCTCTGTGGCATTAAGTCCGCCTTTTGTACGATAAGATTTTCTTTTGTGCAATAAAGATTAAATAAATAAATAAATAAATTATTATAAGTAAGAAAACACAAGACAAAAAATATTACATTTCGTGATTAAATTTACTTTTAGTCAATATTGCCTTTTGCCTTGACTATGGTCTTCAAATAGTAAAAAATATTTGCTCGCAGCACATTTGTGACCCAGTGGTAGTGGTATGTGCCAGTGAAATACGATCGATTCCTTCATTGCATTTATGCAATTGCATGTTTAATTGCTCTCATTTTCTCTTCAAAATAGACCAGATAAAAAGTCCGAAACTCACTGCACTGGAGAAATTACTGGTGAAATTCGGTTTTCAGCCATTTATGGTTCTTACGAGCTTCATAAGCCGAATCTCAGTCTCGTTCTTATGTTTGCGGTCACTTCAATGCGGTATCCAAAACATATTTCTGATAATAACCCGCTATTACTTTGACACCAGACTTAATAAAATATACTTGTTAACACTTCATATCGTTCAAGTGTTACATGGTTAATATTAGTATTGTGTTTGTGTGCTCTAGATGAAATGCTCGGGGCAGAAGTGGAGGACGGAGACAGGGCGGGTGGAAGCACTGAGTTGATGCCGGGTGAGTACACTCTCTTGCAGCAATCCTTTGTTTGTTTTTCTGATGAAATCAAATCCGTAACTTAATGGTTGCATTGTATATTTGCTTCAGGTGGAGAGCCGCTAGCCAAGCCAGAGATTGTGGACGACGATGAGACTAGTAACGAACTGTTGCGTAAGTACAGTCAACGTCGTACAAGTATATGACACTGATAAAGTAGCCAAATAGTTTAAATTAAAGTTTTTTTTTACATGTACAACACTATATTTGACAAAATTAAAAAAAAAACGCGTGCTTGTTCTGTTAAATTAAAAAAAACACGTACCTTCATAATATCACACCTACCTTCCATTCCAACACTATCTGTAGAAGAATGGCCACACTGCAATTAACGATAAAACATTTAATTAATGTTACACAGCATTCCAGTCTTAACACGTGAAGTTCAGCAACTCAACTACAGATGCCGTAACCGGCGCCATTTGGTCTCACGTTTGACTTGTATTGTTGTTGCAGTCTGTCCTCGCGCCCGGCGACAGCTCGCGATGACTTGCTCCGTGAGGCTCGAGCGCCTCCGCGGCGATGAGGGACACACGAGCATGCGCGGTGGGGAGAAACCTTACACGTGTGAACACTGCGGCGAACGTTACACTGACAAGTTTATTTTAAGGAATCACATACAACACACTCACCGTTTGTCCATACGCCAAAAGTTATATTGTGCTTTTTGTAGTTCTAAATTTCAAACGAAGTTGCTTTTACTAGAGCACGAGAAGAGAGATCATGGTGTGTCGTATTTCATGTGTGATGTGTGCGAGTACACGACAGGTGATAAGGACAATTTACGGGCTCATATAAATAATCACAATGTAAATACATGTCCCAATAAAGGTAATTCACACAAACAACAAGAGATACGCGCCGGGAGAAAGACTTACAAATGTGATTACAAGTGTAACGGCCAAAGAAGCTTTCTACTTCACAAAATGACACATACTGGCAAGGAGCCTTTCCAATGTAGCCACTGTGATTACAAAAGCCCCTGGAAACCACAGCTTGTAAGACATCAAATGGCACATACGGCACTGCAGCCATTTAACTGTAGCCTATGCAACAAAAAGTTCAGTCATAAAACACACTTACGAAGTCATGAGATGACACACACTGGCATTAAGCCCTACAAATGTAATCTCTGTGAGTACACGAGCAATAATCGTGGTAACTTAGGAATCCACCAGAGGATTCATACTGGGGAGAAACCATTCAAATGCAGCACTTGCGACAAGAAGTTCAGTCAGAAACACACTCTTCAAACTCATGAAATGACACACACTGGTGTTAAGCCTTACAAATGTAATCTCTGTGAGTACAGGTGTAATGATCGTTGTACATTACGAATTCACCAGAGGATTCATACTGGAGAGAAGCCGTTTAAATGCAGCACATGTTACAAAAAATTCAGTCTGCGACAAAACTTACGAAGACATGAGATGACACACACTGGCGTTAAGCCTTACAAATGTGATCTCTGTGAGTACAGGTGCATTAACCGTAGTCACATAAAAGTTCACCAGAGGATTCATACTGGAGAGAAGCCGTTTGAATGCAGCACGTGTAACAAACAATTCAGTCAGCGACAAAGCTTACGAAGACATGAAATGGCACACGCTGGCGGTAAGCCTCACAAATGTAATATTTGTGAGTACAGGTGCATTAATAGTTCAGATTTACGAAGGCACCAGAGGGTTCATACTGGGGAGAAGCCGTTTAAATGCAGCACATGTGACTTGAAGTTCACTCAGCAGTCAAACCTGCGAAGACATGAGATGCGGCACTTGTCCCTCCGCGAGCCAGTACGCTGTGAGCTATCGCCTGTAACAGCGAACAACAGATAAGCGCGCGTGGAAATAAGAGGGACAGTCGCTCGGACCAGTGCCTGCCGCGCGCTGGTTGAGGATCGCAGTCATACGAAGTGCACCGCACCCATTATAACATAAGTTAAATGAGAGCCAAGTTCAATGTTACTTTACATGATTCCTGCGACAAAATGAGTAACATGACGGAGTAAGAATACAAAAATCACCGCAGTTCCCGTGTGTGTCGTAGGAGTCTACTAAGGGAAATACTGAGTATCTAGGCTTCTCAGCCGGTGGTAGGGTATTTTTACTAGTACCCGCCTGGTTGGCTACCACCGTACATTCGCTGTAAACGCCCGTGAAATGACTTATCTTCGTGTTTGCCGAGTTTCGGGGTCAGCCGGTGTATTTACCAGCATCTAGCGGGCCAGCAAGGCGGTAGCAACTAACAGGTTACTGATTGTCTCCTGTTCGTTGCCGCCGCGGTTTGGGCTCTACTTTTCACTTACGATCAGGTGGAGTGGAGCCACTTTGTTGTGCCAACATAAAAAAAATATCTTTTAGATCTCACTTCTTTTGTCGCTGAAGTCAACAACCAAGCATATATCATATATGTCCGTAGTACGTAATTCTGTGTAAAATAGGGGTCAACTACGTCGGCACGGCAAGTACGATTCCTAGTTAGAATAAGAATAATTTGCGGGAGCATGCCATAACACCATGTAGAAAATCAAACAAAAGTACCTCTGTAATTCTATAAATAAAATGGATACACTCTAAGTTGCGTAAGGCACTAATTATCAGCTTAAATCTATTTCCGGCTGACCAGCAAGGATCGTGTACCGGTTACATTCATAAACGGGACATAATGCCCGTTTATGAATGTAACCGGTAACTTGACGCGATCCCTTTTCGTTCCATTCGTTAAACCGGATTTCATGAGAAACATGTTTCTTCCTAAGTGTATCTAGACACAAAACCACAAAACACAAAACCATTTTTTGACACGCAGTTTATCACTTGTTTCAACACTAGTTTACTACTACTGGGTTCAAAACGTGCGTATTTATTTGGAGTAAACAGCTATTTACCAGTATTTTTCAAACTGGGTACTGGCGAGAGAGACACCGCCATTTACTCTGCAATCGTCTGCTTAAATGTTACCATAAATAAATCTTTAAATGAAGAATTGAAGACATAATTTAGATTTTATCTGGCCTTGTTCTATTGCAAGTCTCATGTAATCTGCGCTTATACAGTACGTAGTGCTGCTACACATTGCTGTCTCCCTTTAGCACTGATTTACTTATGAAGGTATCGCTCTGCTCGCATCCACTGCCGGCGTTTATTATTCAGAAGAGAGTAAATAAATATGATTTCTAAAAAGTACTCGAAAAGGTCCTAAATTAAGAATGACTCGAACTCGAATTGAGTGTCAAACTGACAAAGCACTGGGTGAGTTATGCTGTCCTGGTACATACTTCGATTAAGTATATCATGTTCATTACAATAATTATTACTACTTGCTGTGACGTAATGTTGTGTTAAAGCACGTAGTCATATTAATGTCATAATAGGCCATAATGACGCACCTACGGTGTGTACTGCCGCACTTACCGCACAGGTGGGATGAAAACGTGTTTTCTGCCCTCCGGCCGGCAAACAGCACATTGCCGGCCGCTGCACTAAACTAAGTTGTCGCCTGTCGGCTCCGTTGAGCAGAAAAATAGTAGGTACACCTCAGTCGTTAAATGGAAAAGCCCTGGGATCACATACGTAGGATGCCCTGAAAATTTCGGGAATTTAATACTTAGGAACGTATATTTGACATGTGTTATACCTCTTTCTTACAAGCATAGTCTCATTATTCGAAAACACTGGCCACTTAGAAAAAAAAACAATGTCCGATTTTCAATTGTTTTTTAAAGTCGTTGAGTCGCTGGTGAAAATGGAGCTGTCCCGCGAAAGTTTTAGAGCAATGATTTATTATGACTTTAAAAGTGGATTAACACAACAACAATGTGGAGACCGATTAACTATTGCTTTTAGTAGTGAAGCACCTTCAAAGACGACCATATACAGGTGGTATTCGGAATTCCAACGTGGCCGTGTGTCTCTTGCGGATGACGTACGTGAGGGTCGACCGAAAACGGCCGTTACCGATCAAAACATCGATGTTGTTTGCCAACTGATAAAGGAAGATAGGCATGTTACATATCGGGAGATTCAGGAGACTTTAGGCATTGGAATGAGTCAGGTACAAGTTATTTTACAACAAGAGTTGGGCGTGCGGAAGTTATTTTCCCGATGGATTCCTCACTTGTTATCTGACGACCAGAAAACGGTACGTGTCAATTGGGTCCGCAAAACTTTAAAAAGATTTAATGGAGGAAGCTCAAATGCCGTTTTTAGTATTGTGTCAGGTGACGAATCATGGATTTACGCATATGAGCCTGAATCGAAAAACCAATCTCGAGTTTGGGTTTACGAAGACGAACCGAAGCCGACAAAAGTTGTTCGTTCTCGCAGCACGATCAAAAAAATGGTAGCCACGTTTGTCTCCAAATCGGGTCACGTGGCGACTATCGCTCTTGAAGATCGAAGAACTGTCAATGCCGATTGGTATATAGGCCTTTGTTTACCGATTGTTTTTGCTGAACTGCGAAAAACTAACCCTAACCGCCGTATTATACTACACCATGATAATGCCAGCCCTCACACCGCTCAGAAAACAGACGACTATCTGAAGGGCGAAAACGTCGAATTACTGGACCATCCTCCGTACAGCCCCGACCTAAGTCCCAACGATTTTTTTACTTTCCCGAAAATAAAGAATCGGTTGCGTGGTCAGCGTTTTCAGACCGCGGAAGAAGCAGTCGACGCTTATAAAATGGCCATTTTGTCAACCCCCACTTCAGACTTCAATAACTGTTTTAAAAACTGGTTTCAGAGAATGAAAAAGTGTATTAAACACAAAGGAGAATACTTTGAAAAACAATAAAAGTACTTTTATTTCATTAAAATGCGTATTTTTTCCGATTCCCGAAACTTTCAGGGCAACCTACGTATTTGTCGGCCTCGGCGTACAATTACGTCTTCTGAGACATTTCCCACTTAAACGGCCTTGGATGTGATCTACTATTGTTTAATATGTAGTGACAGTGCTTTAATCCTACTAACTCACATTCTACCTAATCCCATTACATCACAGAGCGAATAAAGGAAAAACAATGTTAAATTAACATTTCGATTATGTCATTTCTGACTGGTTAGTCGTATGAAGTTTAATCAAAAAATATGATGTATTTTATTTTATACAATAAAAATCTGTTCACGTTTTTCTGATTTGTTTAATTTTCCCTCAATTTAATACTAGTTGTTATATTTGAACCACAATCTCCTGAAACTGTAAGTGGTCCATTGTGATATACAGCTACATATATTATACAGGGTGTCCCATAAATAATGGATCACCCTGAAAGCTGAGGTAGGTCAACCCAAGAGGTACCTAACCAACATAACATGACCTCGGGTGTCAGGGTGATCCAATATTTATGGGACACCCTGTATATCACATTTTCACTTTTCAATCAAACCCACGTCACATTTTATACCTTAAACAAATTGCTTTCTTAGTATCAAAATCTGAGTTAGTAGTTTTTGTTCATTGGTAAATGGCGGGCGTTTGCGGGATATACCTACGTGTGGACTAGGCTCCACAATCTACCATATTCGCTTGAGTGTGCAAACTGGGTGGAGGTCCATGTCAAACAAATGCAAACACATGCGCGCGGCCCGAGTGCACGCCGTTCAAACCCCTTGCCGCTGCCCGCCCCGCCAGGCGCGCCGCTCCACGCTCGGCGCTCGGGCCTTACACTTGTACTCATGCGCTCATGTCAGCCTCCGTAGCCTAGTTGGTAGTGTAGTGGCCCTGCTCACAAAGCTAGAGGTTCCGGGTTCGAACCCTGCGAAGACATTTATTTATATTGTTCATTGCAAGTATTAGTGCCTTGGTCATGGTTTTCTATTCTAAGTACCTATATTTAGTATCAACAACTGTGGGACTACATCGGTTGTGTAAAATTGTCTCATGATACTCATTCAATTTCAGTTTATTTATTCACTCATTTAAGCTTACAGTTACATTCCAATGCCCTTACGCGTTAAAGTACCTAATACAATGTTAACAAATATGCATTCATTACCACTAAAGTAACAAAAAAAACTACTCAATAAATATGTAAAAAGTAACAAGAAAATTAACTTTCAAACTAATTCAAGTCCAGGTTAAACGTCGCGACTGTGATAGTATTTGATTAACCGCCCATCTGTGAATACGTCAGCATCCGGGACCTGGATCTGCAAGTAATTAATGAGAGAAATGGCTCGGGCAGTGGGTGCATTTGCAGCTCTTGCAGTTCGCGCGTCCGGCCTCGCCAGCAGGCGCCGGCCCCGCCGCGCCGCCCGTGCCGCCGCCGGCCAGGCCGAGGCTCGGCGTGGGAACCGCCGACCCAACTCGTGCCAGGACATTCCGAGTGTCTACCTCCCGTGAACCAGGGAATGATAGTGGACAATAAGAAGCAGTTTTCGTCTGAGCTCTAGGGTGTTAAGTTTTACAATTTGATATTAAATTATTTAATGTTATTTTATTCCAAATGAAATTAATAATTTATTTATATCAAATGAATTATAATGCAAGTGTCAAGTGTAAATTATGTCAATGAATTTATATCTAATCATGTTAGTTATTAATTGTTAACAGTAATTTTAATTGATTGATTTAATGTATAACCTAAACCTTTTAACCTTTTTACATAAGTCGATTTAATTTATTACAATTCATGAAATCAATTTTATCAATACAGTGCTCGCGAGGAACCCGCAAGATTTTAATGCTGAATTCCTGAGCGTATTTAGAGTATTTAATGTTATATAAAATTTCCTGGATTCGGCTTGGTTCCAGAGATAATTAACCTTTTTTGGGAAAAAGTTTTTCGACGTAGCTCGTCATAAAACTTCTTTTTGATTACAATCCTACCACAATGTGTTCTAATATTACCACACCTTTTGCCCGACAATCAAAATATAAGAATAGACTTGACGAAAAAAACCTGTCCCTAAAAAAAACATTTAAAAAAATAATTTTAAGAAATTGTGGTTATAATAAAAAGTATTCAAAAAGTCTAAAAAAACGTCGGACGTCTCTTTTTTTGTGGAATTTGACATTAGGTCTCATAATATTTTTTGTTTATTTTGATGTCTAGAATGCATAGTTAAAATCTTGCGGTTTCCTTGCGAGCACCCTGTATAAACAAGCACATATGTACAACCAAATCTAATGCAGTATCTACGAGTATATTGTTTTGTGTACAAACGGACAAACAGATCCCTTGTTATTAGTAAGCAGGTCGCGCGCGCTCGGCGACAAGCCGGTGCCCGACCGGCAACAAGCCGCTTCACTCTCTGATCCGCCATTCCCAACACAAATCGAGATGGGCCATGGCTTCGTTTCAACATTTAATTATAATGCCATGATTCCTAAGAACAGATTACGATATCTCTCATAGTTTGTAACTTCTCCATACAAGGTCAAAGGGCCGGCAGCGGCACTGAAGTAATGACAAATAAAACTTCATTGTTTAAAAACGATGAATTTTATTAGTTTTAGATATCATGTTTCTTAGTAACATTTACTATTTAAGAGCTACACAACCAAATGAAAATAACGAAACTTTTTTTTTCCAAAAAGTCCAGGTTCGATTCCTGGGCCGAGTAATAGTACATTGTGCATCAAGGGAGGTAAGTACGAAATTACTAACGAGAGTGTTAGTAGCCCGACGCCGTGGGCGGAGGGCTTTTAATGACTCGAGTTAGTATTCCGCTTACCGACCGTGATGCATACAATGTTTTTCATCCCACTTGCGGACAAAAAATAAGTTCTAAGACAAAATATTATTCTATTAAGTACTGACATTTCTATTACTCCCTAGGGCAATTCACTTTTCTATTACTCCGGCTACGCATGCAAGCAATGGCGCGCTTAGACAGCAAGTGTGATGAAAACTTATTTTTGTAAGTGTATGAATAGTTTTTCTTTTTACTAAAATCGATCTCATGGTTCCTAAGACAAGATTTCGCTATCTGTTATGGTTTCCAAAACCTCCATACTGACCGATTTGGATTGATCACTCTGTATAATTTGTGGCATTATTTTTAATTCGTTCATATAATTTATTTATTTAATTAATCTTTATTGCACAAAATAAAATCATAAAAAAACTTAATGCTATGAGGCATTCTCTACCAGTCAACCATAGGGCAAAACAGAGAAACTGTGAGCGGTGCAAGAGAAGCTAATAAACAATGAACAAAATAACAACTGATCCAATACTGAATACACTATTACATAGATAATAATATTAATAATATATACACTAATATATAAATATATATTTACATATATAAATAACTATACACATATATAAATACAAATACAGATAGAAAACACAAAGGAGACTCATTAACAATGATTAGTTCAGTCAGCAAAGTAATCACATACACTTCTTTTAAAGACGAACTTGTTGGGGCTTTCCCTGATTTTAGTAGGAAGAGCATTCCAGAGGCGAGCTGCTTGGACAGCGAATGAGTTGGCCATGAAGCCCGTATAATTATACTAACACAAAGTATATTTCACATTAAATATTTTAAGAGTGTACGTATACTATGATCTTATGACAAGTTACACATTCCTCTATAGAACATCGTCAGATACTCTAATATACAACACCTGTACATGGAAGTTATAATCAGGTTTATTCATTCTTAAAACCAGTGACTTTACACCCCTGTTTTAGAGATCAATCTTCAGTTCAGCGACCGTTTGAGGTCGCAATCCATTACCAAATCAATAAACTTCCAAATACTGAATCAATATTTTATGTTCAGCTATGAATCTGACAGTTGTTTCGACCTCATGCCTACGTAGCGCAACCGTCGAGTGCAGTATCGCGGGCCTCCTTTTTTTTTTTGTTTAAGGGGGGAGAAAAGCTTTACGCATACCGCCCGGGTGCGGGAGGGGGCCCGAACGGTTATGCGGGACTCCCGTTTGGCTAATGAGGCCTACGGTATACCCACTAAAACCCCCCCATATGCCACCTCGTCGATGTCGGTTACGAGAACGCTCTCGCTTACATTCGCAACCCCTTGGGCGGCAGCTGCTTGCCGGCAGCTCCTTCGCGGGTGTCCGAAGACCCTCCACGCTGGGCGCGCCAGATGGTTGCGCGCGCCTTCCTCCTC
>JALPQI010010150.1:0-57104 GCA_025490895.1 Thaumatotibia leucotreta | reverse complement strand
TGTCTCTACGAACCGCATCTTGCGGTAATCTGAATGGAAAAAATTTTAATGCGATGTGAAATGAAAATATTAAATTTAGTTATAAATTTGAGAACTTCGTACCTACTTTTGCATAGGTAGTTCAATCCCATGAAAGTGAAAAGGAATTTATTAAAATGTAATATATTGAAATCTAATCTCAGTTAATAAAAAAAACTTGCTTCATTGGGCATAACGACATCCCTATAGTATACTACCATTTTAAAACGTCATATGCTGTTATAAAATTGTATGGACTTACGACGCTTTGGTTTAGAACGGTAGTATAGAAAAATGTCATAAATATTGTTATATTTATATTCGAAATTTCCGAAGTTATCTGTTCACTAACACCTGAAAAGTAATTCCCCTGTCCTTAGAATTACTATAACTGTTTTTACACCATTTATTACACCATTTTGCACATTTTACCGTTATTTATAGAAACGCATTCAGACGTCCGTCAATTACTGTCAACTCGGCCAGACTGAAACAGCTCCAGGAGTAGTTTTTTAGGAATGCCCACTCAAGAGTAGTTTGGGTTGGGTCATAATTGCACGGACAGGATGTTTCCATGGTTTATGTGCGTTCACTGGTTGCGGACAAATTGGCGGAAGGAAGTGAGTGAAATGAATGGGGAAGGTTTTTGATTCGACTTTGATTATTTTTTTAAGGACTATTAATAAAGAGTGGGCCGAATATATCGACTTATTTCAAATATACATATATCATCATCATATCCGCCGAAAGACGTCCACTATTGAATATGGCCTATATTTTCCCTCAAAGATTGCCACCATGACCGGTCCTGTACCATCATCCAGCGGACTCCTGCAACTTTCACAAGTCAATCCACCTTGTGCCACCCACGCTGCGCGCGTTCCGGTACGTGGCCGCCACTCGAGAAACCTTTCCGCTCCAACTGCGATTGGTTCTACGTGCAGTGTGCCCCATCTACTGCCACTTCAGTTTAGCTATTCGGAGAACTTTACTATATCGGTTACTTTGGTTCTGCTGCGGATGGTCTCATCTCTAATAGAATCTCGCAGAGAGACTCCCAGTATAGCCTTCTCCACTGCCTTTTTCCATATAAAGAGTCCACGGAAAGAACATGTCTAGTCAATTCAAATTACAGATGGAAAACCACCTTACTTTTAACAGAATATGTGTGCATTTGCCCTGATTTTTTAGGCACTGGACATGTTTTTTCCGTGGACCCATCATGTGCTATTACTGAAGGATTGGTATCTCGATAGTCGATGGTAGGAACTGAGTAACATGGTATCGTTTTTGCTAACATATTCATTTTATTATTTGTTTTCATCATCATCATCATTTCAGTCATTTATCGCCCACTGCTGAGCATAGGCCTCTCTTCTAGTACGCCACTCATCTCGGTCCTGAGCCAGTCTAACCCAGAAGTGTCCCGCAATCTTACGAATGTCGTCGACCCAACGAGCCAACGGACGCCCAGGAGCTCTTTCATCCGAAATAGGCCACCACTTGTTTTATTCTTTAAAAATATTTTAATACATTTTTAAACGTAAATCCGTCAGTCCTTGCCGGCAATACAACAGTTATTTAATGTTTAAATAAAAATATCTAAGAAATCTTAATTTAACTAATCTCTTTGATTAAATGAGCACGCCTTTTGTTATTTTTGGTCGATCAAGTACGTATATATCAGTTTGAGATTACGCTTCCGTTTAACTACACAGTCAATTTTCATAATTATTGCGTTTGCATACTTAATTTCGTATATACAACAACTCAAGTACAACTCAGTAGTTGTCACGTAAGTTACGTACTACTGTAGTAAGTGTAAGTATGCTGTACGTCAAGGAAAATAGCCGGCACTCTACAACCACACCGTAAGTTGTAGTCATAAAGAAACAGAAAAGTCACAAAACTGCCGTCCACTGCTCCAAATTTGATCCCTAACCACTAATTTGTGGGACTGTACTAAGTGACCGCAAAACTTAGTTATGGCGGAACTTGGGGAAAACGATTTGCGGGTGTTTTGTGAGTTGGCCAAGTTTATATGATTTGGCAATAATTCTTGAGCGTTGAGTATTTTTCTTATTAGCGTATATATTATTATTCGTATTAGCAAAGTAGTTAATAATTATGTTCGGGTCGTTGATTGCTCGACATGTCTCCACCCATTTAGAGGATCCTCGTCCGGAGCACCCTCGGTCAAAGCCCGATGCGTACTGCTGTAATATTTTAATATATTTATTATTTATGTTCGATCTAAGAAGAAATACAGCTTGTTGATAGATAGACGGACGGAAAACAATGTCTTATTAAATTGGGCTACATTTTATCTACAAAACCTGTGTTCATAATTCACCACGCGATCCTTTTTATTTTTGCCACCAATTACAGAAAAAATATTAAGTAGGTACACAACTTAAAAAAAAAACATAAATAGAGAGGGTGGGAATTTCAAGTCGTTTGAAGGTCTTTGTGGTCTGATGATAGGATATATGAGAGAAATCAGTTGAAGTTAGTTTTTATTTCTTGTTGACAAATTTTCTTTTAATTTTTTAAACAACTCAGCCGTTAAAATAATTACACTTTATTAATTTTTTACTGGTTGGTATTGTTACGGTATTTGAAACATAACTCAGTAACCCTTCCCTTGATCTGATTGCAACTTTTTCACCCATTCCACTCCATCAAGTTATTATCAAAAACACGAAATCTGTTTTACCCCAAACTATAAGCCCATAAGTTAACCGGGTGCATACGATATCATAATAAAATTGAATATCTGGGGATGAAGTTGGAATTTATTAGTTAGGGGATGATAATGCTCGATCCATCATTTAACTTTGATGGTTTGGGGCGACTTGATTTGGATTTGTTGGTTTTTAAAATGCAAGTAATATGTAGATTTACCGCCAACTAACCATATTTTTATATTAAAAACCATAAAATCTGTAAAATATTTTTTTGTTACCGGTGACAAAATTTAGAGATAAATTTTTTAGTCGTGACGTATAATCATAATGAAAATATGCTTTGTACCTGCAAAATGATCAATTATATCGCTACAATATGTCTAACGCACATCCGAGGGTTGTGAATCAGATCGTTCATCAAGCTCATTAATGGACTACAATTTGAGTAGGATCTATTACTAGTACATAGTGCATCAAGGGAGGTACAGTCAAGTGCAAAAATAAGTATCGAAATAATCCGTTCATAAATATGTTACGACGTTCTTATTACACAGAATTAGAGTGCACTGGGACATATTTTTGAACATTTGTGTATACCCCTTATTTTGTCTTCGACTGTAAGTACGGAATTACTAACGAGAGTGTTAGAAGTTCTTTTAATGACTCGAGTTAGTATTCCGCTAACCGACCGTGATGCATACAATGTTTTTCATCACACTTGCGGACAAAAAATAAGTTTCAAGACAAAATATTATTTCATCACACTTGCTGTCTAAGCGCGCCATTGCTTGCGCGCGCAGCGGGAGTAATAGAAAGGTGAAATTCCCTAGGGAGTAATAGAAATGTCAGTACGTCATTTAATAATATTATGCATTAAAACTATTTTTTTTGTCGGCAAGTGTGATGAAAAACATTGTATGCATCACGGTCGGTAAGCGGAATACTAACTCGAGTCATAAAAGCCCTCCGCCTAACGGCGTCGGGCTTCTAACACTCTCGTTAGTAATTCCGTACTTACCTCCCTTGATGCACAATGTACTATTCTATGACGTACTGACATTTCTATTACTCCCTAGGGAAATTCACCTTTTACACCCGCTACCCATGCAAGACGCCGTGTGGTGACGGCAGTAAGAATACATTTTGTCACCACCCCAACTCCTCCTGTGGGTGTCGTAAGAGTCGACTAAGGGATTGAAGATGAAGCGACTGACCATTATTTGATAAAAGATTGATCATGGGCAGCAGCGTCATCATAGTGGACACATTATTGCGATCGTCAATCTGCTTGCCCAGCGTGGCGATTATGAGCATTTACCTCCTAATGCGTCTTATACGCATAGTTAATAGAAGAGGCCTACGTCCAGCAGTGGACTGTGATAGGCTGATGACGTGACGCATGCAAGCAATGGCTCGCTTAGATAGGAAGTGTGATGAAAAATACTTAGTTTACTCACACACACATCATCAGCCTATATCAGTCCACAGCTCAACGTAGCTCTCCTATTAACTATGCGTATAGATTGCATTAGGAGGTAAATGCCTATCATCACCACGCTAAGCAAGCGTATTGATCGCAGTAATGTGTCCACTATGATGACGCTGCTGCCTATCATCAATATTCTATCAAAGAATGATCTGTGACACTTCAATCCCTTAGTCGCCTCTTACGACACCCGCGAAAAGAGTTGGGGTGGTGACAAATTCAATAACGAATTTATACAGCTATTTATTTTACATTGACGATGAAAGAAAATTAATCAATCAATTTAAACCTGTATCTTAACAATACAGTGTACAGTGTTTGAATGAACTCTCAAACGAACGGTATTGAAAAACTAAAACCCAACCTCAAAAGTTGGACATTTGGGAGCACGTAGTTCGGTGAGTGAACGAATGAATGGTGAATGGTTTTTGTTCGTACAGTTTTTCTCTATTTGCTATTGGGAATTCCAGCGCTAAACGTTGGGGTTTTATAGACGTGATGAATGTTTGTAAAATTGATTTATTTTATATCAAACTGAGGGTCAGAAATTGAAAGGAGAACTTAAAAGTAATATTTACGGTTTTATTAAAATCAGGGGCACCTGTTACTATGTTTTAACCTGCTTAAAAAAAGGAAAAGGTTCTCAATTTGACTGCATATTTTTTAAGTAACTTTAGACTATTTCTTTCATTATAAAATTCCAGTGAATTGATGACCAAGGTGGACTGATGACCCGATGAAGGTAGCTGGAGTCCGCTGGATGCGGGTGGCACAGGACCGGTCATTGTGGCAATCTTTGGGGGAGGCCTATGTTCAGCTGGCCGTGTGGTAACGGCAGTAAGAACACATTTGTCACTACCCCATGCGGGTGTCGTACGAGTCGACTAAGGGATTAAAGTGTCACTAACCATTATTTGATAAAAGATTGATGATGGGCAGCAGCGTCATCATAGTGGACACATTACTGCGATCGCCAATCTGCTTACCCAGCGTGGTGATTATGGGCATTTACCTCATAATGCGTCTTACGCATAGTTAATAGGAGAGGCCTACGTCCCGGCACAGTGGATGATGGATGGACATAGGCTGATGATGATGATGATGTTCAGCAGTGGACGTCTTTCGGCTGATATGATGTTGATGATGAATTATACCGAGTTTCAAATTAATAACTTCTGATTTTGTACTTCTGGCGACAAAGTGGTAATTTCCTTGCATCAAATCTGTTAATCATCAACGCAGCTGCTTATTCAAATCATAAATCTGTACCAGAATCGATACAACCGCGAAAATTTTAGATATGTGTAATAGTGTGTATATCAATTCTGGTACAGAGTATTTTGACAAAGTTGCATTTGGCACACGAGGCCACAAACCTTGCTTGTTTATTGGACCAATACTTGCATAAAATAAGAACTACCAGATTTCTACTACCAATCTTCTTCTTCTACCTAGCGTTATCCCGGCCTTTTCCAGGGTCCGCTTTCCTGCTTTTTTATATTTCCTCAACTTTGCGCAATCCTGGGCATTTTCTACTGTAAACCCATTCACACTTATTTCAGCCTTCACGACATCTAGCCATCGCTTCTTTAGTCTGCCGCGATTTTTAGATTTCTACCACCTATATTTCCATAAAATGACGATACTCAATATTGCGTTGCAGACTGTTGTATAAGCTCTTCACAAATTGAGGTTAAGTCGTGACCGGAACATGTGCTACGGCATTTCGTAGCGGGTGCTACATTCGCTACGACACTGCCACTACAATGTAAACAACAGCCCAATTCCTTGGCAAAGGATGGCTTTAGTTGGAGCATTTTTAAATAAATCACAAGGTAATACAAACATTTTATTTCGTAAAAAAATAATTTACAATAGTGTTTTTTGTTTGTATTGTTGTCGGCCTCCGTAGCCTGGTTGGTAGTGACCCTGCCTACGAAGCTGGAGGTTCCGGGTGCGAGTCCCGGCGAGGGCATAATTTATGTATTTATTTATCACAAATATTTGTTCCTTGATCATGGCTGTGTATGTAATTAAGTATCCATGTGTATCTTTCTATTATATATATCGTCACCTGGTACCCACATCACAAGCCTTAATTGCGCTTACCGTGGGACTAGGTAGGTCGATTTGTGTAAGATGGCACAAGATATTTATTTATTATATATTATCTTATATCTGTCTTGTAATAATAATATTTATCCGACTGTGCGTCGACTATTATGTAAATAAATGGCCATGGGATAACCTTACATAAATTAAGTCTCATGTTAAACTCAGTTAACGCTTCAGTCGTGTTTAAATTCAATTTAAAAACATGCTATAATTCTTACAGAAAAATATATGTTTACTGCAAGCAAAGAAAGCTCGTGGCTTCTTAATTAACGTTATCTCGTAACATGTATACTTAAATTTAAATAAGAGACATCATAAATAACAAAAAAAATACCCAATTCTACCAATTCCAGAAGCGGTATGGTATTTTTTTTCGGTATATAACATTTAATATTTAAATGTGATTACATAGTCGTAATACGATACCTACTACTACCTAAAAATATTTTTTTGTGTTGTACCTATTCAACACAAAAAATAATCAATAAAATAATTTGAGTTGTTCCACAACACATAATTATTTAAACTTGAACAAACATTAGTGTTATATCCGGGTAAACCTGGATAACCCGGTTGAAACCCGGGTAGCTCCAGTTATTACATACCTGTTGGTGCCGGATTATGCCCGGTTAGAGGATTACGCACTGCAGTCCGTTAAGCTGTACAATTCACACTTGTCAACTGTAGCATCATTCGATTTATTAATCACTGGATATTTTAATAAAATTAGTCCATTCACTTGGATTTTTTGTTCCTTCTTATTAAAAGTATATGTGCCAGAAACATAGAAAGATATCGTGTCACGACTCTTAAAATATACTTTATTTGTTCTTTAAAAAAGTTTTAAACATCGTGACAGATACCTTTCCATGAGCACTGACACATTATATGACATAATAACAGGCAGTCTGTAAGTTGTGTAAATTAAAATATATTGGAAAAAAAAAATACGGTAACATTGACTATCGACCAAACAGTTACGATATTTTTTAATAAATTGATCACCACTGTATATTTGATTATGAATATTTCAAAAGCGTCTGATTGCTACTGGAACAAAAGCAGAAGACACAAAATGAAACTTTTATATTAACAAGAACTCCCCAAGTAAAAATTATTGCATAGAAGCGAAAAACACAGTTCGTTAACTTTCGTTTATCACCGCTCTATTGCACCAAAATGCAGCTACGAATCAAACAAATGTATTATTTTATCTACAAATTCTGTAAAATTTCACCCCTGTTCTATTTTACCAAGTTCAAAATGCGTTTAGTTAGTTCTGCATTCTATAAAATTCAGAAGCAAAATTAAGTTGGTATACTCGCGATGTTAAACAAATCCTACTCGACGGTAATTGGCAAATATTTAAACAAAATAATTAGTCGCTTTTGTAAGTTAATTTTAGCCTTATGTCTTTGCTTTTACGGTTCTCTTTAGGCTGGTTGGTGGGGCAACTCGTTAACTTGTACTAATATTGAATCGCTGCAGTGAGCCGAATTATTGACAGTTCGTGTTTGTACAAAAATCGACGTTTTGCGATGGAGACGTTTTTTTGTCCATTTCATACAATTGCCCAGTGGGTTGAATGTGTTAGATCGCAATAGTTTTTAGGTCAAAATTGTTTATTTGTTTAAAGTTCACAAACGAACTGAACACTAAAAGCTTAACTTAGTAGCAAATATATTTCACAAATTATTTCAGAAGTTGTCATAAAACAGTAATCCTGTGATCAAGAACCCTGTTGGAAACATCTAAAATATTTTTTTTATCAAAAGCACTTATCCCAGATTTTAATGATTTCCTAACAAGGCACTTCAAATTGCAAACGACATAATGACAAAAAATAATGATAAGAAAGTCGGTTAAGAGGCAAAGTCGATAACGAAGGAATCTAGGTAGGTTTTCAAACATCCTGTTCGTAAATAATTAAAAAATATTTACATTCGACGTTTAACGTCAAAGTTATCATTACGGTTTAAGTGGCAAAAATATATTTACACGATTTTATTGCTGTGACATTAAGATAAATGGAGATATATTTTTGGCACCCAAACCGTAATGATAACTGTACATAGTGAGAATTGATCTGATGAAAATAATGTTTGGCAAACCATGTTTTGAATCGTGGAATAAGCTTTAATTTAAACAGTCGTACGTTGATTATTTTGTATTTAGCATAACGATAACATCAACAAGGTTTGATAATATTTGTGAATATCCTGCTTGTGTCCATGCAAGTTTAATAACCGAACCGAAATCAGTTTACTAGTGTATTCAACAAAATTGTATTTTGTAATTGAATGGCAAAGGTTATGTTTACAGAATTTAGTCAGTTTGATATTTAGGTAAGAACAGTTACAGAGATAATCAATCAAAATCATGAACAGCTTATAGCCACAAAATATTCGCGCTTCAGCAAAGTTTACTAATAGGAACTAAAAGTTTAATTTTGTCTCTAGAATGAATTAGTTTCCAAATTGCCAAATGCAGGCTTCAATTACTGGCTGGAAACTATATGAATTAAAGGAGCCAGTTAAAAATTAACATAGTAGCCGGTTAATCCAATTTGGGTGGAATTAACTATTAACTACGTAAATGTCGGGACCCTTGTAATCGCCGGCAGTGTGACCGCGACTTTATAATGGGAGCGTATTTGTTGCGGGTTAGGGTTGGGTGTCAGTGATGGTGTTGTTGACATTGAAAACTTAAGAAAAAATAGCTGATTAGATTTATTGATTAAATTAAACGCAATGGGAACTTTTCAGCAAGGTTCGGATCACGGTGAGCTCAACTAAGTAGTTGGTTATCATTAGATATTTTTGGGTCTTTCTATGTTTCTTAAGAATTACAATCCCACTCTTAATTACACGTTAAATTATTACATTGACTATTACTACTTACCTTGTGACTTCTGTGCTTCGTAAATCACTATTTTTATCAACTAACGTACCTGAAAAGAAAAAGAACTTGTAAACATTTTGATAAAGAAAAAAAACTTTTATTTAAGAAGGCGTTATTGGCATATTTCAATTTTCAAGTGATCGATTCCAAATAAAGAAAAATGTAATGTTCGATAAATAAAACAAACGGTTGTCTTTACCCACACTCGATTCATTGCATAGTAGAATAAGAGAGATGAATGGAGTAGGTATTTTAGTTTTTTCGCAGTTTCACTTACCCAACCTGACTTTATTTTGATTACCGCTGTTACTCAAACCCCACATAACACGACCAGAGAGGACATATAACACCACCCTTATTAGACCAACTATTGATAAACGGATATCGTGCCAACATAGTTACGCTGGAATGTGTACCCGGGTAACCCGGGTAATCCATATCAAATAACCGTCTTTGATGCGATTAATGCATGGCTCTGGTTGGTGTGAAAGAAAACTGTTCATTGATAATATTATTGCATGTTGTAGTAAATTAAAACACTTATGTGGTCTTAGACAACAAACGTTGTGGATATTTTTTTTAAGTTAATAGTTGTGGAATTTAGGCGAGCGTTTGAGCGCTTGGGTATATTTGTGAAACAATATTTTATTTCTCAGATCTCAGAAATTCCTATAACACATTTGATAACATTCTCTTTGATTTGAGTCATCGAGTGAAGTTCGGTCGCTTAGTGGTACTAGAAAAAAGAAATTGAGAGATTATATGTTCAAAGTTTTAGGTCATGATTACATGTGTGACGAACCATGATAAAATATTATGCTATGATTTTATAACGTCTAATATCTTTCCGCCACTAAGTCCGTACACTTTACGACCCGGGCAATCCTTGGCATTATTACACCCAGTACTGTTCATATAACCCGGATATGACGCAGGAGATTACTGTTAACCCTCATTAAATCGTACGGTTAAGGGATTGTTTTTTATTATTGTTCAATAAAATATTTCATAATATTACCATACTCGTAGAAATGTGTATAGGTTGACATATATTTTATGTAATTAAACGGATTTAAACAAAACTGTCCTCCCTGTGCAAAAACCACCCATTTTTAATAATTTTACAAACATCGCTTTTAAAAAATAATGATCATTGTAATAATTAGGCTTAGCCTTAATAGCTTTTACAGTAATGTTCTCAGTGATTTAAAAAGACACAAACCCATAAAACAAAAGTGAAATTATTTTTAAACATTTCTCTTCCTACTTCTTTCCTACGTACGTTTTCAAATTCGTACTTATAGTCCGATAATACATATTCTACTCGTAGTCGCAAAATATTAAATTATTTAGCCAGTTAAGTAAATACCATCAGGGTATGGGTAATAACTAAAGTCAAAATATCCAAGTATATACTAAGAACCTATAATATATTTTTATCTTAAAGAAATAACACCTCTTCAAAATCCTGTAATGTCATTCCAGTACCTTTAGCTCTTTTCAACAATCTTGGAAATGAAATATACCATCTCGGTACAAAATCGAAGCGAGATACATCGTTTTGATTCTAAGCTTGTATTTATTTAGTACATAAGCATGGATGGTTCCGTACGTGATCGGTAGCGAGGAAATGTCACGTTTTGAACGATATTTAAAACTGAAGGTCTGAGACTAACAAGGGTAAATCGAAATATGCATTTGGAAGAAGATACTTATGGGTTACATTTTAGTAAGAGCGAGTTCTAGCAAAATAAAATAGTACGTTACTACGTTCAGACTAGTGCGGACTTATTGGCATGTTGACTGTCAAGTCAAATCAATATCTTTTCCAAACTGTCAAATCTGTCTGTGGCCTATTTCACCATAATTACAATTGTGACAATTGTAAAATATCACTGTTACTGACGTCACAGGCCTCCGTAGGCTACGGCTACCGCTTACTGTCGGACGGTCCATGTGCTTGTTTGCCACCAACATAAAATTATTACTAATAACGTTATTATATCGTTAATAAACTACTTTTTATTTTCCGAAACCCGTGACAATTGTCGCAAGGTTTAGTACAAATTTCATTAAGGACTTAGTTACACAATAACGTTCCATTCCACAGTGACCTCATTTTGAGATAAATGCAATTTAGTGTTTTTGTTGTATACTTTTTTTCTGAAACTTATATTGAACGTTACTAATGGTTTTATTGTAGAATTATGTCTATTTTATTTAACGTTACAGTTATTTTCCATATTTTGTGAAGAATAAAGGTAAAATTTAGGTAAAATGGTACTGGAACGTTTTTGAAAAATTATTTTTTGTATGGACCATGAATTTAAATAAATTTGCAAAAACGTTCCAAGAAGTTTTTCCATTGAATTATATGAAAAAAGTAAAGATATTTTTGTAATGAATCGAAGCTACGATACCTAGGAATGAACAAAAACAATCAATAAAAACAAAATTTAATTATATTAAACATAATAGCTACATGATCAAATATATCACATGACTAGATACAAAGTAAGTATCAATAATCAAATAGAAACGGATATATTTAAAAAAAAACATTAAATGATTAAATTTTAATCATGGTTCTCTACATAATCTCCGAAAATTGTTTATACGAATATTACATTGCAACCAATTTTTCGCATAAAGTAATTTCGCCGAATGATCATGTTCAGTTCAGATTGAATTTTATGAAATCGTTTCATTTCCCAACTAAATGGTTGGCAATTCTATGTTTGGACTTAGTTTTTAATTTAAACTTTTTGTAATACATATAATCATGTGATTTATGGTTTAGTTGGTATAATATACATTTAGTTAAATCATTATTACCATTTTTTTTTGGTATAATATCACTTACGTTACAAGGATGTAACTTTCATATGAGGCGAATTTTAGACAGGTATGTTTTTGTTTTTTAATAACAGCTTACACGGGGTTCTGTACTAATGTTTCTAAATAATAAAAAGTTCGCAGTAACAGTAATTTAGATGAAACCCCGAAGAGGGGTCGCAATGCCGAAGGAAAAACAAAACAGTCGCTGTATGGTAGCAGTTTCACCTAACACTCCTGGACACTGTGAAATGTTTTAAGAGTATTTTTTTAGACGAGTTCAGAAACATGGTTATGCTAAACAACAACAACAAGGGGTTAAGTGTTTGTACTTAGTTGCTTAGAGGAGTCAGAAATCTGGACATATTTTTTGACTGTTGATTTAATTAATTAATGAGTTTCATATATTTGTCTAAGACAAGTACATGAGCAGTCATAATTTTAAAGATCGGTTTGAATGTGTATTTTTTACTTAGTTCAAGTAAAAAGTTGCCACATGTACGAAAAGGACTACGAAACACTGACGAAACGTTATGCGTGTAATAGTTGTTAGGCCTAGTAAAAGATTTGACAAAATTATCAGTATGCTAAAAGCATTGTGTCATTACAATAATCTATTTTATAATAATTCTGCCAAATGCAACGTTGTTGTTCAAAAATTTGCTAATTGTTGGTTGTTAAAGTAAACCATCGGCGAAATGTTGGAAAAAAGTTCGGAGAAAAGGCAGAACCCCTATAATCATTATTCATCTTAGTAACCCTGTATATCATAGTCTGGCACTCCACCAAAGCCATCAACATCATCAATGATATCATCAGAGCTCGTAAAGGTCTTCGAGACAATCTTCTGGTATGTATTGGTACATTGTTTTTAAATCAGCTAACTTTGCCGGAGCTATTGGTTTGCTATTAGGCCACCATAAGCGCATACGAGATGAAGTTCTATAGTTTGCGAACTTCCCGTGATTGCATAAAAAAATAGTATTGTCTTAAAATATTTGGATTTAGAATTCAAAAACAAAATAATGAATGACTAGAAATCGGCCGAACCGTTTTAGTACAGTGCCGGTTCAAAGTTGAGAAGTCAGTTGTGAAAATAGAAATATTGCAGGAAAATTGACGTGCGATATTTTTTTACAACTTCAAAAGGGGCTTAACGAGACTTCAGTGCTTCGAAATGTTGATTACGGTTTTCAAAGAAAAAGCACCATGCCTCCGGACTGTGAAACGGTGGTATTTAGAATTTCAACGTGGTTGCTCTAGTCTTGGTGACATCAGGTATCGTGAAGGTTGACCAAAAACAGCCGTAACCCAGGAGAACATTGATGCTGTACGGGAACTGATCGTCGAAGATCGTCATGCGACTCATGCGACATACCGTGAGATAGAAGCTTCCTTATGTATTTCAGGGACACGCGTTCAGAGTATTTTGCATGATCACTTAGGCGTAAAAAAGTGGATCTCACCCTGGATACCACATTTACTCAGTAAAGACCAAAAAACGGCTCGCGTCCAATGGTGTCGCAAAACTCTGCTGCAATTCAACAAAGGAAACTCAAACTTTTTTACGACATCATCAGTGGTGACGAATATTTGATATATGCCTATGATCCCGATTCTAAACAGCAGTCACCTGTTTTTGTGATCCAAGATAAGCCAAAACCGACTAAAGCAATACGTTCACGGAGCACTTAGAAATAAAATGGTCACCAAGTTTGTGGCGAAAAGTGGCCACATTGCCACCATCGTGCTCGAGGATCGTAAAACGATTAATGCTGACTGGTAGTTATACCACTGTTTGTTTACCAGAAATTATCGGCCCGATTCGAAAAAATAATCCTAAGCGTCGTATAATACTGCACCACGATAATGCGAGCTCGCACACCGTCCGACAAAAAATTTCGTTGTTATAAGAGCAAATCATCGAAATGCTGGAACATCCGCGTACAGTCCAGACTTAAGCTTGAACAATTTTTTTACTTTTCCAAAAATCAAGTAACGACTTCGTGGTCAACGGTACCAGACGACTGAAGAAGCGGTTGAGGTATATAAGACGGACATTTTGGAGACCCCGACCCAGACTGGAACATACTTTTGTGTATACTCCTGTATATCGTACACCTTGGCTAATGTCATTCCTGGCTGTAAATATAACATGTATTCATGTGTGTTCTTTTGCTTTCTATAATGCCTCTAGCTCATATTTCGAAAGGTTCGCATTTCGCAATGATACCAATGCTAAGATGTACCCACCATTGTTAATTAGCAAATTGGTTACAAGCATACTTGGATCATCTTTTGCAAGAAATCATCTTAAAATGCATTTAACTAAAAGGTTACAAAATACATGAGACTCTGAATGTAAGGCCTTAAGTATCATGTTAGTTTTGAAAAATAATCCAAAACACATAGAACGTTTTTCACCAGGACCTGAAGTAATATATGAATAACGCAAAAAGATTTCATCCTACATGGATCAGTTTTAGCATGGACACCAGTACAATATAAATTTTGTTAAAAAGTACCAAGTTATTTGAATCATTATGAAGTAATAACTAGATAATGCAAAAACGTTTCAAACCACATGAATCAGTTTTTGCATAAGCACCAGTGTGATATGGTTTTTGTTAAAATGTTCCAAGTTAATTGAAACGTTGATACAAAGTATTATTAATGATAAGTATTTACTAAAAACGTTTCACTTAGCATGTTACGTTTTATTTTTTTTATGAATTGCTCAGATCGGTAATAGTGTGGTTTGGAACAATAAGATAAAATTTTATTTTTAAAACTAAGCCACGAGTAGTCATGCGAGTCAGTGTAAACGATGCAATATGTCAAAAAAGGTTCCCCAGTAGTGTTAACTCAATTTTGGGTGACTTGTGGGTTGGAACGTTATTGTGTAACTACGTCCAATTCTTGACATGAGGTTCGGCTTATGTCGGTATTTCGCTACAATTGTCGTGATTTTTGTGACAATTGTAATTTTGCTTCGCATAAAAGTAGCTATTTACTGTTGATTTATTAAAGTTCTTGCACAAATTTTTATGCTGGTGGCAAACAAACGCACGGCCCTTCCGATGGTAAGCGGTAACTGTAGCCTGTAGACGCTCCCTATTGGAGATACCGTAGATTTACAATTGTCGGACTTGTCAATGTTGTGAAATTGGGGCCTGATCGCTGTAGGTAGGTATACATGTATATGGACGCCTAGTACGAGTACATATAACACGAGCCTTAATTGAGCTAACCGTGGGACTAAGGTGGATCTGTTTACCAGTTTTATGTTTTTTCTACATTGTAGTTAATTTTCTATTATAGGTCGTTACTGTGATATTTGTACAGATTTTTTTTTCGTTATTCTTAGCTTTCTTAGCTTCAATTTTGCAATTTTTGACTATTACATATATTTGTAATGTATTATAGACATGTTTGTGTTTTATTAAAGATATTAATCTCCGCCGCGTAGTGACAGTAGTAAGAACACTTGTGTCACCACCCCAACTCCTCTGGGTGTCGTAAGAGTCGACTAAGGGATTTAAGTGTCACTGACCATTAATTTATTGCATGTTGATGACGAGCAGCAGCGTCATCATATTTGACAAACTACTGCAATCGCCAATCCGCTTGCCCAGCGTGGCTACTATAGGCTTTTTGCCTCCTAAAGCGTCCATACGCATAGGTAATAGGAGAGGCCCATGTCCAGAAGTGGACTGAGATAGACTGATGATGTGAAGTGTGATTTAATTAAACTAATTTTGTATAATTTACTGTTATATTTATATTCTACTTATTCAAGTATCATCTAAGCAGGTCACCATTATAAATGCCACTCTTTTTAACAGTATCTCCACAAATGGCTATCTGTTTTTCTCATAAAAACAAGCTCACTTAATACAAAATTTATATTTTAATTTACTTCCAGCCCGTGCGAAAACATTAACATAAACGTACATGAACCCCGCTTATGCAAATTAATTTCGTATTTTATACGAACTACGACACAACCGGTATAAGGAAAGCCATAACATGATATTTTTAATAAAAGCAAAGGAAAACTTAATGGGAGCGGAACGGGACGAAAAATTAATTGAAAAACGGAGTGAATAAACTCTTTTGCATTTCCTATTAAGATGTTAGCGTTCCTGGTACAGAAATGTGGGTAGTTTTAGTGGAAAATCTTCACCTTACATAAACATTTGCAGACAACAGAAAAGAAACGACCTCCGTAGTTTAGTCGGTAGTGACTCTGCCTACGATGCTGGAGGTCTTGGATTCGAGTCCCGGCGAGGGCATTTGGGACATTTCAAATATTTGTGACTCATGGTCATCATTTGAAGAGATCCCTCGTTTTCTCCAAGATCCCATCATCAGACCACAACTCGGTGTAAACGGGACCATCTCGGGGTTATACACGTTCGATCACAAACGATTCTCGGAGGTATCGGGTAACATACATACAACTAAAAAAAATCTGTCAAATTGAGAATCTCCTGCTTTTTTTGAAGTCGGTTAAGAAACAAGATATAGAGTATTAATTTCAAACTATCAACAAACCGTGTTTACAGTTAATAAACTAGATTTATAAACTCTCGTAACCTTTCCTAAATCTTATTACACCGCAAAAGGGTCCAACAAATAGGGCCCACAAATAAGGCCCAACAAATAAGGCCCAGCGAAAACTAGTTAGTTTAACAAGGAAATTAATTATACCCTTTAACAATGTAGAAATAGTTTCACTGATCCGTTGTATGCTCTTACTGACCGCAAGAGATTTGTTTACAATAGGTATATACATACATACAGGTTGCTACACAAGCCACTGAAAACCTTGAACGGGGTGATTTGGTAGGTTATACTGAACAACTTTTTTCGGTGGTGAACTAGTATTTGACGTGGGTACATTATGTCAAAGTATAAAGGTTTTTTTAGCCCAACCTTTAAAAATGTAGGTACATCTGGTCTGGTACCAGAATCTGGTTACAAAATTGTTTTGTGTTATCCGAAATATATCAAATATGTACTTTTGAGCATTTCAGTAGCCGTGCCATTAGTTGTCAAATAATAATAATAAATAATAATAATAATAAAGAGCTCCTCCTCATCGACATGAACATTTGCCAGCAAGTCCGGCGTAACAAAAGGGCCCTCTCCGCCGCTTGGATTGACTACAAGAAGGCCTATGATTCGGTGCCTCATTCATGGTTGGAAAGGGTCTTGGAGCTGTATAAAGTTCATGCAACTTTAAGATCCTTTCTCGGCGCGTGTATGAGGCAGTGGACTACAGTCCTTCGTCAACCAGGAGGCGGGGATGGCCCCTCTGGCCCGCAGGACTTCATAAGGATCGAGCGAGGAATATTCCAGGGTGACAGTCTGAGTCCCTTGTGGTTCTGCCTAGCTCTGAATCCCCTCAGTACCCTGCTGAAGGATTCAGGACTAGGTTGCCGGCTTCGGAGAGAGGGTGAAGTCATTTCTCACCTTCTGTATATGGATGATCTCAAATTATTTGCGCCAAATAGCCAAGACTTGTTGGAACTACTGCGAACCACAGAAGTTTTCAGTAGTGCCATCAAAATGGAGTTTGGTGTCGATAAGTGTGCGGTTATGCATGTGCAGCGGGGGAAAGTAGTAAATTCAACAAATTTACAGCTTTCTGAGACAATGTCGTTCAAATCTATCTCGGAAGCAGAAACCTATAAATACCTTGGTATGTCACAGTCTTTGGGTATTGAAGATATGGGAATTAGACAGGCGGTGAAGGAGCGCTTTTTCAGCCGGCTCACAAAAGTACTTAACAGTCTTTTGTCAGGAGGCAACAAAGTGCGCGCCTTCAACGCCTGGGTAATGCCCATACTCATATACTCCTTTGGCGTACTAAGGTGGACTCAGACCGAGCTGGACGCCCTGGATCGAAGGGTCCGCACACTGCTCACCACACATCGAATGCTACACCCGCGCTCATCAGTTATGAGATTGTACATCCCGCGGAAATGTGGGGGCCGCGGCTTCTTAAATGCCAAAAACCTTCACAACCGCGAGGTGTACAATCTTAGAAACTATTTTCTTAACAATGAGTGCGGGATGCATCGAGATGTGGTGGCAGTAGATCGGAACCTCACCCCGCTCTCCTTGGCAAAAGAGAACTGGCGCAAACCTGTGGTACTGAGCACCGAGGACCGCAAGGCGGTATGGAAGAGCAAGGAGCTACACGGGCGGTTCTACAAGGCCCTCACGGGACCTGATGTGGATCTGCTCGCGTCGGTGAACTGGCTACGATTCGGGGACCTCTTCGGAGAAACCGAGGGTTTTGCCTGTGCAATTGCTGACGAGGTTATCATGACGAATAACTACCGGAAATATATCCTGAAGGACGGTACGGTCGACATTTGTCGGGCATGCCGCCGTCCCGGTGAGTCACTCAGGCATATTATTTCCGGTTGTTCTCAGATTGTTAACACCGAGTACTTGCACAGACACAACCTCGTAGCCAGAATTATACACCAGCAGCTTGCTCATCAAAACGGCCTTGTGGGCTTCGAAGTGCCGTACTATAAGTACACACCTGCGGCAGTTCTCGAAAATGGTCGTGCCACGCTCTATTGGGATCGATCTATCATCACGGACAGGACTATTCTAGCCAATAAGCCTGATATCGTGCTGATAGATCGATCCCAACGCCGGGCAATGCTCATCAACATCACCATCCCCCATGACGAGAACCTCGTGAAGGCCGAGAAGGACAAAGCCAGTAAGTACCTTGACTTGGCTCACGAGGTAACCGACATGTGGGAGGTTGATTCGGCGATCATTGTACCGATAGTTGTTTCTGCGAACGGTCTCATAGCGAAGAGTCTCGATCAACACCTCAAGAGGCTCTCGCTAGGTGGTTGGGTCAAGGGTCAGATGCAGAAGGCGGTAATCCTGGACACGGCGCGCATAGTCCGGCGGTTCCTCTCCCTGCAGCCCTAACCACCGGCAACTTGGGCCCGCCCCGTTGCCGGCGGCACCCTAGGTTAGGTTTTTTATAAAGTATTTATGTGTTTTGTATTGTTTTTGTATGTTGTATTATATTTTAATTTTATAAATATTGTTATAAAAAGCCTAGCCTAAGAGACATGTGAAATAAAGAGTATAATAATAATAAGGCCGCAGGGCAGCTTGTGGCGAGCTGTTGGGGAGTAACGACCCCACGGACCCGAGTGCTCCCGAGAGTCGGTCAGGGACCCCGCCTCCGGCGTGTCTTCGTCGGTCGGAGTGGAACCCCAAGGGGACCCGTAGGACTCTCAGCTCTGGCTTGCCTTAACTAGCCGTCCAGAGAGGAGTCGTCAGAGCTATATGCTCCAGGGGTGGAAGTGTAAATTTGCATAAGTCGCGAGTTGGTGCAGCGGCTGTCAAGCCACTGCGCAGAAAGCGGTGTACACCTCTCTACACTCCTGAGCCGCCTACATCGGTGTTGCCCCTGGCTGTCTCTTGTGACGGCATTTACGGGGGCCCATCTAGTCGGCGGCGAGTCACCGCCTGCCTCGATAGCAAAGAGAAATCATTGTTATGGCAGGTGTCCGGACCTCTTTTCTATAGTTCCATTTCTGATCCATCCATCCTCCATCACCATAGCCCATTAGTCTTTTCCATTCCTTCTCAATAGTCTCTGTGCGCCTGCTGGGACCGGTTTACGGATATGTATTTGTGCCCGTGAATGGGTTGCAGCAGGTGTACAACACAGCAAATTTCTCCAAAGGGCCTCTACGTGTTGGATCTATATCCCCGCGCAAGCCTATCAAAAAACCGGGATTTGTAAGCCCGTGATCCTCAAGGAGATACAAACATAATAATAATATAATTTATTTGCTTAAATATGGTACATAAGTTGGACAAAATACAAATAAACAATAGGTATCACATATTTAGCCAAGAGTGGCATGCAAATATCAGTCTGACTGAAGTTTTAACTATTTACATTATGCACATTTCAATAAATTATTAGCACAGTTTACAATTATAAATTAAATTAATACACAACAATACAATTATAGATTAAATTAATACATTTATTAATTGATTTAAAGATGTCTAAATTCAATTATTAATTACAATTGCAAAATTAATTATTAAACATATTATTCGTCCAAAAATTCTTTAATATTGTAATATTGTTTATCAATTAGCCATTTTTTTAACTTATTCATAAATAGTGAGCCTTGTAGCTTACGTAGTTCTTCTGGTAATTTATTATACACAATGATGCTCATGCCATAACAGTTATTTTTAAATAAAGCAGAAGAACATGATAATAGACAGATTAGATAAAGACTCTATTCAATTTCCACAACTGACATGGTAGGTATTTATTTATTTTATTTTATTGAAACAAAAGTTTACACGACATTATAGTTTACATCAACCAAAGCGTCATGAAACTAAAATTGAAAGAGATACAGATAAAGGTACATAAAATAAAGGTACATACATATACAAAACAAACATTACATTAATTAGATTTAGGCGACAAAACTGCGTAGCTCTGTTACGTCGTCTGAGCCGGCGTAGAGTATAAAAACAGAGAAATTAACAAAGAAAAGACATCCAACTTCAAACGAACTTACAGAAGAATTAGAAACAAAAAATATTGAGTTGTTTTGACCATGTATCGTGGTAGAGAATAGGCGCTGGCTCAGCATGTTGATGTGGCAAGCCACGTCGCTGATATTCTGCCAGAACTTTACATAAGTATACAAGTAACGGTTAGGTCAGGTGTTATACTCCATTTCAAATACCATAGCCCGATGCCACATAAAACTTTGCAGTGGCATCGGGCCATGGTATTTGAAATGGAGTATATCGAGTATAACGTATCCTTTACTTTCCAATTTATGGTACGGCTACAAGTACGGCCACTGAGCATTCCAGTCAAGAGAACCAATAATTATGCCCTGAGGCTTAGGCTATGTGCGGTCATAATCGAACCACAGTTTAAATATTGATTATTCCAATTACATCGATCGATACCGCCACAATAGAGGGCTTGTTCCTGATGAATTTACAATGATATAACAATGACCGTTAGCATGCGCAACCATTATAGAAGCCTATTGCTTCACTCTCAGATTACAAACTGTAGACAGAGCATATACAAGGTGACATTGTGGAGTGAACAGGGTACTAGAAACGATCACGCTAAGCAACTTTTACTATGATTGACTAAACTTTCGTGAGACATAATAACTCTAAATACCATTAAACGGTTTAACTCGCGTGTCATTTGTTACAATATACGCCTGACATGTTTCAGAACCCTGAGATGTTTCTTGGCCGTGTGGTGACGGCAGAAATAATACATTTGTCACCACCCCAACTCCTCCTGCGGGTGTCGTAAGAGTCGACTAAGGGATTGAAGTGTCACTGACCATATTTGACTAAAGATTGATGAAGGGCAGCAGCGTCATCATAGTGGACACATTACTGCGATCGCCAATCCGCTTACCCAGCGTGGCGATTATGGGCATTTACCTCCCTAATGCGTCTATACGCATAGTTAATAGGAGAGGCGTACGTCCAGCAGTGGACTATCATAGGCTGATGATGATGTTTCAGAGAGCCTAGGTCTCCATTATCAAGCACTGAGCCCACGTTCACGCGTCGCAACTTGCTAGCGCGACGCGTCCTTTTACTACGAAGACAACCAAGAAATCGCGAAAAACCCTTGTAATTATGAATTAATAGAGCCATGATTGAGGGTCAAGTTTCAATTAACTTAATTAGCGAGTTTCTTGTAAGTTTTTGCTTATAAGTCTACAGTGAAATTTGCATTAGAAAGTAAATGCCCATTAATCGACACACATCGGGTTGATGATTGCAATAGTGTAAGTGTGTTGCATACCATCAATATTCAATAAATGATTGCTCAATGAGGTCAATGTCATACCCTGATCACTTTTGAGAACTCACTCCAAATTGAGGTGGTGAAAAATGTACTATTACTGCTGCCATCAAGTACCTAGTATGAGGTTTTTGGATTACATTCAAAACAGGCTCTAGCAGGGTGTGATCCTTTATTTCAAACACCCACAAACTTATTGCCGGTCACAGTCGGACCAGAAACCTTACCATTAGTCTACAGTACAGTCTATTTATTATTTTAAAGGTTCAAAGTAGACACAGTTATTACAGTTAAGACTGTACATTGATTTATTGTTGAAGATTGATGATGGTCGGCAGAATCATAATAGTAGAGACACTGCTTCTATCGCCAATTCGCTTACTTAGTGTGGTAAAAGCCATAAAATGGGTCTTCTTTATGTATCCAAACGCATACGCAATTGAGAATTAACTGAGTTAGGCTGATGATGTGCTCATTTAAATGTTGTTTCTACTACAATAACCATTTTGTCATTTGCAATATACATTGAAATTATGTTCCTTCACCACCAACATCAGCCTATATATCAGTGTCCACTGCTAAACAAATGCCTCTCCTTTTGCCTATGCGTATGGAAGCATTAGGAGGTGAATGCCTATAATCACCACGCTAGGCAAGCGGGTTGGCGATCAATGTAGTGTGTCCACTATGATGACGCTGCTGCCCGTCACCAATCTTCAATAAATAAACAGTTAATGACACTTCGATCCTTAAGTCAACTCTTACGATACCCGCGGGAAGAATTGGGGTGGTGGTAAATGTATTCTTACTGCCGTCACCACACTGTGTTGCGGCCCTAAATTTCCACAATAAATAGTAAAAGCGGTACATAATTCTATGTACTTGTTTAATCCACTGGTCAATCCATGGTAAGAGTCTTGAATTGACGAGTGTAATCTCCGCGCAGCGGTCTGACCGCAACTGATGAGGCTCTGTTGTGTTAAGAGATAGTTCGGACGCCTGCTCCGTTATGCTGCCCTGGTAGTTTCAGATTGAAGCTAGTGGTTTAGTAAGGAAATTTAGAATGATTAAATTGTCAAGTTTTGTTTGGTAAGGTATGCTACTTCTTAGATTTACTTATTGCATAGATTTTTGTTCACATCTTTTCTTTGCTTGCATCCTCTTCACTAAATTATCAGAAATGTTTGTAGATGAATTGTCACAGTTAATTATGTCATTCTTCCTCTATATGAATATACATTATATTATCACTCCGATCTGAAAGCAACTGATGAGGTTCTGTTGTGTTAAGAGATAGTTCGGACGCCTGCTCCGTTATGCTGCCCTGGTAGTTTCATTAAGTCAGCATTTCTTTTTTGTTACCAGATTTCTATACATTTTTTGTACTCCAGCACTTAAAAATCTGTCAATTGGATGATTGTCAGCGGTATCCAAATTAACGTCATTTCAGTAACGATAAGAAAGTCTATTTGTCTATAGGTTCATATGATAACTGCTGAGCAGTAATCATAGGCCACTCGGCAAGCCTCGTGACTTAAACCCGGTACTCAACTTATAAAGCCTTCATATTGTTACAATTATATAAAATACTATTTGGTAACAAGAACGAACGTTTCATCACAAACACTTTGGGACATTTTAAGAAATGTGGTGGATCTTGTTTAGCATCATTGACTCTACTAGCCTACCAGTTTTTACCAATATCGAAGACGACATCTAAATGCGTAAACTTTTTAAACTTGCACAAAATAGTGAATATCTTCAGTGTCGTAAGGTTAAAACATGTAATGGAGTTTAAGTCGATGCGTTTCTTATCAAATATATGTGTGTGTTGACCACTCTCATTTTTTATGGTGGTAATTCTACAATGATCTGCCGGTAACCGGTGAGGTTCTCTCTTGTGTTAAGAGATAGTTCAGATGCCAGCCGCGTTATGCTGCCCTGGTAGTTTCGAATTGAAGCTAGTGGTTTAATAAGTTAATTTGCTAAGTTCTTTCTTATTTATTTATTTATTTATTTAGACTTTATTGCACAAAAGAACAGCTTAATGTACAAAAGGCGAACTTAATGCTATGAGGCATTCTCTACCAGTCAACCTTAAGGCAAAGCAGAAAAGATTGTAGGCGGTGCATTTGGAAACACGTACGTATTGAACGTATTGTGAAAAAAAAAATCAATTTGATTTTATCTAAATATTTTGATTTTTGCTTTTATTTTTTCCCCAGATCTTGGTCGTTTTTTCTTTGGTATATGACGTCCAATATTTATAATCTAGTTCTTATTTTTGTAGTTTTTATTTCATTTTATGATTTCATTTTAATACTTGCTCCTTTTGGCCTCATCGCTGACTATTTAGAAATGTTGTAGATGCATTATTACATTTCAAAACAAATTCTTTACCAGCTTTATCACGCTTTAGTAACATATGATTCCAACGAAACTATTATAAACCTTATTGCAGGGACGTAACGCTCATCAACAGTCAGCGTTGCAGTTAGCGAGGAAACTGGCGCGGATTCCATTTGTATCGCCTCGCAGATAACTCCTCATTTCCATGTGGAACAGGCGCATCGGGCATTATTGGAAGAGTTTCTAGCTGACACCGGTCATGTTGGTAATAGCTACAACCACAGCAGAACCACCCTAAAATATATATTTTTTTTTTATGCTGGCACAACAAAGTGGCTCCACTCCACCTGATCGTAAGTGAAAAGAGCCCAAATCGCGGCGGCAATGAACAGGAGACAATCAGTAACCTGTTAGTTGCCACCGCCTTACTGGCCCGCTAGATGCTTCTTCACGCTTCGTTTAAATATAAATATACGTGATACCTACTAAAAATTGGTTACACTAATCGACAAATCAATGTAATGTACCTTAAGGTTATCATTATCATCATCATCATTAGCCATTTGACGTCCACTGCTGGACTTAGGCCTCCCCCAGAGAGTTCCACAAAGATCGGTCGTGAGCTGTCCGCTTTCATTTGACACCCGCAACCTTTACCAGGTCGTCGCTCCATCTTGTAGGGGTTAAGGCATCCTTAACGTTATAGTACCATCAAAACATTAGGTACAGATGTCACTAGTGATTAATTTAAAATACCATTGATTAAATTAGCTGTGATTCACGGAATGTCGTCTGGTGTAATTGGATGCACATTGGACCGGTAATCTGTACCTAAAGTTTTGATGGTACTATAAACCAGAGTCTTTTACAGTTGATTTTTTATTAACCACATATTGGATTGTAATAATAATAAATTTGTGAATACCTACATGGGGAATTACTTATGCGAACAACAACTATACCGATTCCAAGCATGTTTTAAGGACGAGTTCAATTTGTGATTTGGCACATTCTAACGTAACGATATATCATGTTAAAAATATTCTTTGTAAATTATGTTCTCTGTAAAATCAAATCTACCCTTCAATTGTAAATTGATAGATTATTTTATGGGTGTACACAACCACAGATGTTATATATACCATAGATCAAGCAAACGTATCCACTAAGTGTGTCAAATGCACTCAGTAAAATCTACTGAGTTGTCCGTCTTTAATCTTAGCTTGCAGGTTTCGGGCGTCAAATTTTGTAAGTTGAAGTGAACAAACACATTAATAATGCCTCCTTAAGTAAGTATATTAATTGCAACAACACAAAAAAAAATGAATACTCAAGGGCCTGAGACATATTTAAAATCATAGGCAAGTAACAACTTCAGTACAAAATCTGACACGCTCGGCCGCCATACAAATGAATGAACTTGTTTCTTCTATCCAAATCTAATTCTGTGTACACAACCTAGTATATGGTAACTGAAGAACCAGTCTACTGTTTTCTGTAACCACTAGACAAATGCGGATATTGAAAATATTTCCCGGATAATCCGGACTCCGAGCCGCAACTTGCAACTTCGATGCAACTTGAAAAAAACTACTGCACGACTGCGAATAGAAAATGTTCAAGAATAAGAATTTATTTGTGAAGACGTTCAATAAATAAACGAGTTATGTACTTTAAGGCAAATTCTATCAACTGTTTTAAAATTGTTATGGACTACTTTTTCATTAATTTTCGCACTAGCTACAGAATAGTACATTACGACACAAGTGCAAAAAACAGGAAATCCGAAACGAGTGGCGATGTTTTAAAACACGACCGAGGGGAGTGTTTTAAATCGACACGAGTTACGAATTTCGTTTTTGCACGTGTCTCGTACGACGTGTTTTTAGTACACCCTCCAAGTTTTGGACCTGACGTAAAATGACCCATTTCTCGCACTAGAGGCTAAAAAGTACACCACCTGTACTAAAAAAGTAATTCTTCGGCTAGTGATTAAGTATTACTTTTACTACAGGGTGAAACATGAGTCGTGAACAGTAATACGTTTTTCTAACTCTATAGACAACTAACCATTGAATGCCCCACAAGTTACTTAGAAATAGTCATGTTTTTTTTTTCTATTTAATTTTCTTGTGCCTTTTTAAAACGTATTACTGTTCATGACTCATGTTTCACCCTGTAGTAAAAGTAATACTTAATCACTAGCCGAAAAATTACTTTTTTAGTACAGGTGGTGTACTTTTTAGGCTCTAGTGCGAGAAATGGGTCATTTTACGTCAGGTCCAAAACTTGGAGGGCCATCTGTACACACTAAAGGCGAGGACGCGAGGATTACATTTGTAAGTTGAGATAGTGATATTTGCCTCACATTCCTTAGTATAGTTCCATCCTTACAACTTACATAATAACTTACAGGTGTAATTCCAGCTTAAATTAGGTGATTACAAAATTAAGTAGGTACCTACTCGATTGATGGTATTGTATTTACTGTAGCGACTCATATTATTCAAAGAATTTTTATTTTAATTCACCCATAGTTATATTATGTTCCGTGCTTTAACTTTTGGATAGCTGTAAAATTTATATATTTTTTAAAATTGACAGTGATATGGAGCAATTTTTTTATTTATTATTTGTAATTGTATTTTTGTAAGTTTATTTTAGAATCTAGTTTATGTTTTTGTATAACATTGTTTATAGTTTTCCAAATAAATGCCCAGTTTGAGTATCTCTACACAGGGTGTCGCCGACTTAGGGGCTTCAAATACAGAGTTTAATTTGTGCTCGACAAACTGAACTATAATTTTTTTTTTTTTTTCCAGTCTATAATATATTTATTTTCAAAACTACAATTTATGTACATAGATTAAATCTAACTAATCTACTTAACCTAACCTATATCTAAGATTGGCCCTTGTGGCATTGTACCGAGGATGCTGGCGGCATTTCCTCGCTGTATCGCAATACTGATGCGTTGTGCGAGGAAGTCGCCAGCTCTTCGGTCTTTAGTTACATCAACCAGACGTTTCGCGATCTCAGCAAACAATTTGCGTGCGCTGGGGCCCCAAGAACCTAACCTAACTTTAATTAGTTCTGCATATTTTTTTTATAATATTTGTTTTTATTTTTACACAAGTTAAATAATATTATCAATGTATGTAATCCAATGCCATAAGATAAACAAAAACATTTCACAACAAGGGCTGTTTAAATAATTTCTCCGCTAACAGTCCACAGTTGGCACTGCGCTATCTGGTTGGCAACCGCGCTGCGTGCATCACACTGTCAACTGAGATGGTGTTTTACATTACAGAGATCCGTAAATAATGTTTAAAAAAAATACGGAAAATTTGATCCTTCTATACCAATCGTCAGTTGAATCTAAAAAAAAATAGATGTATTGTATTCTGGCAATTTTTCCGCAACTCGACATCAAATGCTTATTTTGCGTGGACCAACGCTGATCGAGTACTTGTTGAAGACTTAACATTACCCTTGAATTTCTTCGCAGATGTATGCAGGTTTCCTAACGATGTTTCCCTTCACCGTAAAGCACAGGTGAATATCAAATGATATTTCATACATAAGTTTTGTAAAAAACGTAAGTAAACAAAATATGGACTGTCCATAGCATTTGCCGTCTTTGACACGTATCGTGAAACACGTTCGCAGATATATTTTTACGTTAATACAAATACGAGTAAATACCAATAATTTAATGTGACGGTTGAAATAGATCTGAATTAAATAGGCTTGGGCTCATTCTAATCATGAATTTTACTTATATAAATACATTTCGATAAAAACCTGACTTGAGAAGAAAGGGAAAAATTTTCTTTAAAAAATAAAAACTAAATCTCCGTTACGCCACACTCGTACGAGTAGGTAACGTTGGCAAAATCAAAACCAACATAATTATTTTAAAATCTTACTCCAAACAATTGAAGTTAAAAATATCTATTTAACAACTTTAAATACCTTCCAAAAACCGCACAGTGGTTCTGTCCGTACAAAAATGCAGCATGCACAGTGGTTCCGCGCGGACAAAGTAACGTAAAAGACGTATGTATTGGAGTGGAATGTTGGTGGCATAGATCACATCACACTAAATCTCCCATTTACAAACGCAATTGTTTGCCTTCGTATCGTATTTGCGAGAAACTGTACTAATACCGGAGGGGGGGGGGGGGGCACCATAACGTACTAATGCGATTAAGTTTAGGTTCAGGGAAAGAGTCTATACGACTCGTAAAGCCTTGTCCCTTTCTCTCTGAAGCTGAATCGTATTACTACGTCAGGGTAAAACCCCAGGGTTCTGATAGGTATTAAAATTTACCGTAACATCTTATCAATAGAGTCGTGTTCTGATATGTATGGTCAACTTTTTCGGTCCCTTGTATATGACGGTGGACTGTACACTTTTTGTTTATATATAGCTAATTTAATGTTTAAGACTGCTTTTCTCCATTTAATCTATAAAACCGAGTCAAAATGGTAAGAGTTTAGTAGTAATCAATTTCTTACAATTTTGTTTGTAACGTCGATTTCTCGCAATACCCGAGTGACTCAGGGTTTCAATTGGATACGGGTTTAAACCTAAACAATACCAAAAACTGCGAAATAAAATACGTTTAATATCTTTTATTCACGAGTTCGACATTGGTCTCATACTGAAAGTTTCTCAGTCTTATTTATACGGTGTGTGCCAGATCATGAGCGACTTTTGAAACACTGTATATTATCACGATTATAACAGCGTTTTTTTCGTAATTTAATCTATCTAGTGGTATAAGTCTACGATAGTGGACATGAAAAGATGTTAAACGTGTCGCTTCAGTCGGAATGTCGGCACTTTGCAGCATTTCAGTATTTAAACGAGGACAAATAAAATAAGTCGCGAGGTTTGTATCGCTATTTTATGACTTTATACAGCATGTTACCATCATGCAGACTTCCATTAACGTCAGCATATTTTTTTTGTAATAAGAGTTTTTATCGTAAAAGTGGATTTATTCCAAACGAGCGAATGCTCATTCTATTCTATTCTCGTCCAATTGGACTTATAATTTTGTCTCGCAAAGTGGAATTGAGTACTAAAGTTTTTATTATTATTTTGATTGCATGCACGCATCAGCATATGATAGTTCACTGCAGGACGTACGTAAACGTAGGCCTCTCCTATTAACTATTGCTATACGCATTAGGAGGTAAATGCCCATAATCGCCACGCTGCGCAAGCGGATTGGCGATCGCAGTAATGTGTCTACTATGATGACGCTGCTGCCCATCATCAATCTTTTATGAAATAATGGTCAGTGACACTTCAATCCCTTAGTCGACTTTTACGACACCCGCAGGAGGAGTTGGGGTGGTGACAAATGTATTCTGATGTCACCACACGGCCCATTATTTGATTAAAAGTTAACAAATATAACCACAAAGTACCGATCTATTTTTTTTGTTCTAGCTTTATTAAATTGGTAATGATCCAGTTTCTAACGTACTTAATCAAATTGTAATTATTGTATTGTATTGTATGTATGTGGGTAATTTTTTCTGTTGTTACTTTGTCACGTCACCCAGGGGACAATTGTTGCATAGTTTGATAAAATAAAATATCCTACAAGCTGTATACTAATATGATTAATAACCCACCTTAAAAAGGCCACATAAATGTAAAAAAAAAACAAAGTTTTGTACATTTTAATGCTATACTGTGATTTAAAAGGTGACCCAGGAGATCGTAACCATAGCAACGAGTGACATAAAAAGAGATCGATCCATCAATATGTTCATTCAAATAAATAATCATTCATTAAAACTAACCCTGCTTCACAAATAATTCAATTTAAAAATTACCTTCAGATACTCTTATAAAAAAGCTATCTCGAGTTAAAAGACTTCTTAAAAGCAGCTCGGAAATCCTCTCAAGAACCTTTAGAGTTATTCCAAGTTTAAAAACATTGAATCGATTTGTTAGTGACTTGATATTATATTGATTTGCATTTAATAGTTGGGTGTTGTGCTGTATGCATGTACAGCAATGCATATTAATGAAGTTATTTTAGCACTTCTTTTATCGATTTCCATATAGCTTTATTGATGTCCCTGCATTTTTTTTCACTAAACTTATATATATTTAAAAATGCCTATTTTAACCGGCTTAAACAGTGCCCTGCACTCGTAAAACGATACTTAAAACACTTGAAACTTTACGCTACACGTAAAGAAATATACTTGTTATGTTAATATTTTCTTTTTATTTTTTCGTGAAAATATTGCTTAACACTTTGAGCGCGGGGCACTCTCAAGGGGAGCTCTCTGTGGGGGGTCCATTTTCGCTACAAAGCAGAAAAATCACGGGATCGGCTACAAGCGTAGCGCGTAGCACTCGTCCGCAATGATAAATAGACTATCCACTTTGGTAGATAAGAATACATGCTTGAAAAGCAGATAGCGCAAGACCGGTCATTGTGGCAATCTTTGGGGAGGGGCCATGTTCAGCAGTGGACGTTTTTCGGCCGATATGATTATAATGATGATGACGATAAATGCCTGTGTTCGATGCCATATTTTATATTAAAATACACATATTAAGAAGTATAAAGTTAGTATTCTTTTGTGCCACCAATTTTATGTTGGTGAACCTTCAATCGACATTTTGAAACATCGAACTTGCCTAGTTTATTAGAGTAACTAGCGACGACGAAAAAACTGTCAAAGAGAAATCTGAAAACACCTTTTTTCGAACGAAATAATATGAAGTTTCAACACGGAGTGATATTTTTATTTGTCGCCCGAGTTCAAAATGTTTCAGCTGTTTTTTTCTTGTTCGTCGCTCTTCGAGAGCACTGTGCAAGTAGTTTTAAACTGAGATGAAATGTTTGTGTTTTCTTTGTGTTTCGGCTGTTGGGATTATTCACAAGTATGTTTTAGCAGTAAAAAATATCACGAAAAAAAAATCGTTCATCTAGTTCAGCTATTTTGTGCATTAATAGGTCGATTGTATAAAAAAAAATACATAGTCAAGACCCTAATCAAAATAAAAATCAAAATCGCGTCAATTGTGTTAAGGTGCATTTAAACCAAACGAGCATTAGCTCATTCTATCCCCCACTCTACGAAATCAACGAAATTCAACGAATCACGTTGTGTAACGAAGGAATTTCGTAGAGTGGGGGATGGAATGAGCTAATGCTCGTTTGGTCTAAATGCACCTATACAAAAGTTAGTCGTACAAACTACGTGGTATACTCATTATTTCGTTAAATAAGCTTTGGCAGTAGAAAAAGGTGGCTTTACAAAATTTATGTGCGTATTGTTGATCGCTCATAGAAAATTTTAATTTGTCGGTTTTTTACACTGCCAAAAAAGTTCATATATATATGAGCAAGTTCATAAATATATGGCTTCAAAAATAAATTAGCATAAAAAAATACATATTATGCATCTGAACAGATTTACCAATCAAAAATATGTGTACATATTACCAGTAATATTTATCTGAGCATGTGTCGCATTAATGATGTAATATATTTGTTAGCGACGCGCTCATTCGGTTACCCGTTTATAGTTTAATGTATACCTATACCTACCTATCTACATACATATGTGCATAGATGCATTTTTTGCCAATGCCCCACGGCCGGCCCTGTCAGTCTGCATGCATTCGTTGACAGAGCCGCGCGGTACCGGGTTAAATTTGCTACTTAGCCATAATTACTTTCCAGTTTTCTGTAATGCTTTACCGTGCTCATATTAGTACCTACATAAAATAAGTGCATAAATCTCTGCGTTTACTTCATCACCTCAAAACCTCACCCCACTGGCTTCAGTGGTTCTTCGAACCGGATCTGTATTTGGATGTACCGAACACCTATAATGACACGGAGTACAGTACGCAGGGAGCGCCTTGAGAACGAAAAGCAGGCAGCGGAGAATGATTCTCAGACGAATCAAGAAGCAAGCACGTGGAAAGCTCCAGAAACGCCGATGGTTACGCAACACGTTTCCGACGTTATGGCGGGTAGCAGCGTAAAACCAGAGCCACGCCTTACGCGCTCGCTTTCATTGGCAAGATCTAGATCTTCGGCATCGTCTATCGAGGCACGTAAAAAGAGATTGACACTGGAAGCTGAAAAACGAAAAGCCGAAATACGGATGCAGCTTATAGACCAAGAGCTAGAGGCAGACCTAGCCGACTTAGAGGAAGAGGAAGTATACAGTTCACAAAGTAAGGAAGATTGTGCTCGTCAAATCGAGAACTGGATGGAGAAGAGCCAGCTGGAATCGGGTAAGCCCCAGATACCTACCGCCAACGAGCCCGCCGC
This sequence comes from Thaumatotibia leucotreta, assembly GCA_025490895.1. Lineage (NCBI taxonomy): Eukaryota > Metazoa > Arthropoda > Insecta > Lepidoptera > Tortricidae > Thaumatotibia > Thaumatotibia leucotreta. Next base: position 24,506 of record JALPQI010010150.1, on the reverse strand, counting down.
AGGTACGTCACAAGGCACGTTACAGGTGCTCGCCGACGCGGTCCAGAAGCTAGCTGTAGCCTCCGTTCAGAACAAACCCAATGCCCACCTATTAAGCCGCATTTGTACTCCTCGCGACTTACCAGAGTTCTCCGGGGAACCGCTAGAATGGCTACAATTTAAAAGGGCGTATGAGGAGTCGTCAGAAGTGTGCGATTTTAAACCTAAAGAAAATCTCTGGAGGTTACGTAAATGTCTGCGAGGAGCAGCCAAGGATGCGGTCTCAGCTCTGCTTATCAGTGCAACTTCGCCTGAACGCGTTATGGACACGCTGGAGCTACGTTTTGGTAATCCAGACCTCATAATTTCCAAGCTCATGCAGGACATCAAAAGGATTCAACCCTTACCTCAGGAGTACCAGAAGGATATCATCCCATTTTCTGTAAAGGTGCAGAACTTCAGGGAGGCCGTTAAATCAGTAGGTCGCGACGAACACCTACAAGGCGTAAGCATTGTGAACCTGATTTTATCTAAATTACCTACACTATTGTTGTCGAAGTGGTCGGATTATAGTTTTCCTGTTATACAACTGGGTAAGAAATCACGATTGGATATTTTAACAGATTTCTTGAATACGGAAGCTATACGTATATCTACTACTTCTAACATTTATACATCAGGCTATCCTGTCGAGAATAATAAAACAAAAACCCACGAGAGGTACATTCGACCACAAGCAGTTTTATTGCAAGCAGAGCAAAATACCGATGATAAATGCCATTTTTGCCGCGGATCGAAACACAAACTCTCGGAATGCAAACAATTCAAAAAATCGCTCAGGAAAGTGCGTTGGCAATTTGTCAAACGTAACGGCATTTGTTATAAGTGTTTAGATGCGCGCCATAGCCGAGAACACTGCCCAGCGCCGGTGTGCGATAAGGATAATTGCGGTCAAGGTCATCATAAGTTACTCCATTTCAACGTAAACAACGAGACGCGCCGATTACCAGAGCGCTCATTACCGAGGGAGGCACCGGTCATATCCGCGGCACCCGAGATGTCGCCGGAGCCCTCGGCAGGGGCTATTCCGGACACCACTCCAGCAACGGAGGCGGTCACTAACGTGAACGCGACCAGAAGTAAAGTTATTCTAAAAGTGCTACCTATACGTGTGCGTTCTACAGTCGGTGAAATGATAGACACCTACGCGTTACTCGATGACGGTTCTATGCTTACAATGATAAGTGCCAATTTAGCGTCACGTGCTGGACTAGATGGACATCGGGAAACAATGAGACTGTGCGGCCCGTGGATCAATAACGAGATAACGTGCGATACTTCGGTAGTGAATTTAGAGCTCTTCGGTGCGGACAATAAGGTTCATTCTATTAGAGCAAGATGTGTATCTGAATTAAATTTACCTATGCATAACTTACCTATAGTTGATTGCTATAAATATGCTCACTTAAAGAACGCCCTGAGTTACATATGTAATAATGTTAATTGTAATGTTAAACCCGAACTTCTTATCGGTCAGGATAACTATCACCTATTGTTACCACTTAAAATCATACCGGGTAATATAAATGAGCCGTTAGCTACACTCACCCCTTTAGGTTGGTGCATACACGGCCCAATGCGTACGGCGGGAGCTACGCGAGGCGCGGGCGGTGCAGCCGGGCCGGCCGGGGCGGCTGGCGAGCCCGGCGCGCGCGCCACGGTATTGTTTGTCGGCGAGGGCGCCGGCGAGCTGCAGGAGCTGCGGGACTTGCACGAAGAGGTGCGGCGCGGGTTTGCGCTGGATGCTATTGGAGTGTCAGGTAAGCCGCGGCAGAACTCTGACGACGTGCGCGCCGTGGAACAGCTGGAGCGAACAGCCCGGCTGGTCGATGGGCGCTGGCATGTCGGCTTACCCTGGTCGGACCCTAACTGTATAATGCCGGATTCGTATCCCGGTGCCCTTACGAGGCTCAAAGGGATCGAAAGGAAAATGAATCGCGATCCCGGTTACGCTCAAAGGTACTCCGAACGGGTTAACCATTTGTTTCATAATGATTTCGCTTCGGAACTAATAGACACTCAGCGCACTGAAAAAACTTGGTATCTGCCACATTTTGGTGTCGATAATGTAAATAAAAAAAAGTTGAGATTAGTTTTTGACGCTGCATGTAAATCAGATGGGTTTTGTTTAAATGATTACCTACTTAGGGGTCCAGACTATTTGAACTCGCTGCTCGGCATTATGCTACGGTTCCGGGAATTTAAGGTAGGAGTTACAGGTGACTTAAAAGACATGTTTTTAAGGATCAAAATTTTACCTCAGGATCAGGATGCCCTACGTTTTTTATGGAGAAACACCCCTACTGAACCAGTCAAAACATATGTGATGACATCCTTAATATTCGGGGCGAAATGTTCCCCATTTACGGCTCAATTTATAAAAAATAAAAACGCCTTACGATTTCAATCATCGATGCCCGCTGCGGTCGACGCGATAATAAACTCTCACTACATGGATGATTATATACAGAGTCTACCGGACGAAGCCACAGCAATACAAATGGTTAAGGATGTCACCGACATACACAAGAGTGGTGGTTTCGAAATACGAAACTGGACCAGTAACAGCCTAGCTGTACTGGATAAGGTTCCAAAGGAAAACTTAGGGACGGCTGCCGTTAAGTTCAAAGTCGGCCAGCAATTTGAGAGCGAGCGGGCACTTGGGCTCTTATGGTACCCAGGTAAGGACGAACTAGGATTTGACGTTTCGTTGAAACGTATTCCTGAAAGTATAATTCGACATAAACAAAGGCCGACAAAGCGAGTTATGTTACGCGTAGTAATGTCGATTTTCGATGTATTTGGTTTTTTGTCTCCCTTTACGATACAGGGTCGAATTATGCTGCAGGATACATGGCGTTTATCTCTTGGCTGGGACGACGACATTCCAGATGATATTTATGTTAAATGGTGCGACTGGATCGAACTACTAAAGGTAATACACACCATTCGGATACCTAGATGTTATCACAGCAGCGCTACGAGTGCGAGCGAGTCGGCGGACGGGTCGGTCGCTTCGAACAGCGGCGTAGCGGCAGCTACGAGTATGACGCAATCATGCGCCTACGCCGTAGCCGATGCCAATGAACTCGGTGCGAGAGCTACGCCCGCGCGGATAAGTAACGCTAAGGATTTAATACCTAATAGTTGTTATACTAACTTAGAACTACATATTTTTAGTGACGCTTCAACAAAGGCGATGTGCGCGGCAGCTTACTGGCGTTGGAAAAATAATGGTAAAATTTATGTTACATTCATAGCTAGTAAGTGCAGAGTGAGTCCAGTTAAGCAGTTAACTGTACCGCGCTCGGAGTTACAGGCGGCCTTGCTAGGGGCTCGCTTGGCGGACACCATACAGAGGGAGCACAGGCTCTCCGCCGTACGCCGTTATTTTTGGTGCGACTCCACAACGGTGCTACACTGGTTAAATAATAATACGCGCACATACAAGGAGTTTGAAGCGAACCGGTTGGGAGAAATCGACGACCTTACAAATATTTCGTAGTGGCGGTATGTACCTACAAACCTAAACGTTGCCGATATCGCTACGAGAGAACGATTTAACTATCAATCCTTTCTCGACGAGTGGTTTAAAGGTCCTCAGTTTTTATATTTATCGGAAAGTTCCTGGCCACTCAACTTTTTGGAGCCTCAGACCAGCGACGTTTTTTCTGGGTTTGTTAATACTAGTACACAAACAAATGTAACTTGTAACTTACCTACTCCGGATCCGGAACGATTTTCCTCCTGGCTGCGGCTGCTCAGGTCTGCTGCTACAGTACTGAAATTTATATACAATTGTAGGAAACTTACCTATGATGACAGCACATTGATGGCACAGGCGGAGCGGTTGCTGCTTCGACAGGCACAGGCGGACTCGTTCAGCTGTGAAATATCTGAAATAAGAAAGGGTAAATGTGTGCAACGTGACAGCAGGTTGCTGAATCTGTCTCCGTATTTAGATGAGGAAGGTCTCTTGCGCGTTGGTGGCCGCATCGACGCAGTGTCGGACGTGCCACTGGTAACAAAGAGACCCGTGATCCTCGACGGGCGGCACGCGCTGGCGCGGCTGCTGGTGCGGCACCGACACGTCAAGGCCGCGCACGGGAATCAGGAGACAGTGGTTAACGACCTGAAACAGGAATATTGGTTGCTGAGACTGCGGCCTACTGTTAAGTATGTGGTATCCCGATGCATGCTTTGCAGATTAAGGAAGGCCAAGCCGGTAAATCCCAGAATGGGTGACTTACCTGCGGCACGCCTGGCTCATCACCAGCGCGTGTTTGCCTTCTGCGGTATCGATTTGTTTGGCCCGATGGAAGTCGTTGTGGGTAGGCGCCGTGAGAAACGGTATGGGGTCTTATTTACCTGCCTCACGGTTCGTGCCATTCATATCGAAGTCGTACATTCCCTTACGACTGATTCTTTAATAATGGCTCTTCGAAGGATGGCAAGCAGGCGCGGTTGGCCCAGCCATTATTTTTCAGATAATGGCACAAATCTTCGCGGCGCCAACACGGAGTTAAAGCGCTCGATCCAGGAAATTAACCATGAGGCTTTGAAAACGGAGGCCATAAATAACCGCGCTCAATGGACTTTCGTACCACCCCGAAGCCCGCATTGGGCTGGGGCGTGGGAAAGATTGATTAGATCGGTCAAGGTATCCCTAGGAGTTGTCCTTAAAGAACGGGCGCCACGGGACGAGGTGCTGCTGACGTTATTAGCCGAAGTTGAAAACATCGTAAACGGCCGCCCATTGACCCACGTGTCAGTCGAACCAGGTAGTTCCGAGGCATTAACTCCCAACCATTTTTTATTAGGGTCCTCCTCGAATTTACCTACAGCCGGAGAATTCGACGACTCAGACTTGTGCCTAAGGAAGAGGTGGCGAACTGCTCAAAGACTCGCCGACATGTTTTGGCGCCGTTGGGTGAAGGAGTATCTTCCTCAATTGCTGCCTCGCAAGAAATGGCAGCACGAGCGACCGCCCCTTCGCGAGGGTGACCTCGTTTTGATCGCTGATCCCGATTCTCCGCGAAATGTGTGGCCACGAGGTATAGTGAAAACCATTTTTCCAGGTCGTGACGGGCGAGTAAGGGTCGTGGAGGTCACCACCCCGAGCGGCGTGCTGCGCCGGGCCGCGGCTCGCGTCGCTCCCGTGCCGTTAGTAGAATAGTGCTTCGCACTAGGGGTGGGCTATGTTAGCGACGCGCTCATTCGGTTACCCGTTTATAGTTTAATGTATACCTATACCTACCTATCTACATACATATGTGCATAGATGCATTTTTTGCCAATGCCCCACGGCCGGCCCTGTCAGTCTGCATGCATTCGTTGACAGAGCCGCGCGGTACCGGGTTAAATTTGCTACTTAGCCATAATTACTGTCAAGTTTTTCTGTAGTGCTTTACCGTGCTCATATTAGTACCTACATAAAATAAGTGCGTAAATCTCTGCGTTTACTTCATCACCTCAAAACCTCACCCCACTGGCTTCAATATTTACTTTTATTTTAATTTTATTGTGTGAGCCAGAACCAAGACATCAAGGGGTAAGTTTTTAGTTATAAGGAAATATTTCAATGTCAATTGTATTGGGCGTTAACTAATCTTATTTTATTGCTACAAATTAGTAACGCAAACCAATTTTGTTTTAGCCTAAGGACATGCCCTTTTGGTTGGTGGCTATAGAATAAAACACAAATCGTGTTACTCGATTGAGCTAGCATACTCAAATAACTGTTGGTGAACCTTTAAATAAAATAAAATAATATGTAAGCAACTAAAAAGTAATGAAGTCTGTGCTTATTTATTTTTGAAACCTTGGATTTTCTCACATATTTATGAACTCGACTGTAACACAAAATTTTACTTAATGACACAAAAATGATGACGCGAAGTTTGTTTTCAGTAAAGACCTTTAATTATGTACAATTTTTTTGCAATCAGTCCTAATCGCAGCGTTCGACGCACGGTCGCACGCGTCAGATGTTTTATGGAATTTTCAACCCGAACGCAGACGGGATAAGCCGTGCGTTGATCGCATGCATCGAAGAGCGCTCGTATACCTGTAAGTTCTTAAGTAAATTATAGGGACGGGGCTATACTAAGGAATTAGGTAGTAATATTCATCTCTCATTCCTTAGTATAGCGCAAAATCTATAACTTACGTGTGAATTTACAGGTGGCACAGACCAACCGGTTCTCTGTGACGGCTGGCCTAACGCAGACGGGGCAAGCGCATTGCCTTGATCGCATGCATCTAACGCAACCTAATGCCCCGGACACGACATTGGTCTAACCAGCGGCGAACGAATCCATGAGTTGGAGCGGGATGCCGATATGGGTACGAGAGGGAGCACCATACGTTTTCCGCAAAGCCGGTCGCCTTAGACCGATGTCGTGGCCGCGGCGTATCGCTGCAATTGACGCATAACAACTCCACGTTTTACAAGGAAAATTATGTAATGGTCTGTCTATTATATAGCAAAACTCATGCAACTTTAGAAAGTACTTCTAAAACTACCCAGTCTTAACCCAACTTTGTGTTGTTCAATACTTAATGTGACCTCAGGATGACTCTAACTTGTAGGACATGAGAGAGGGATTTTAAAGGGCATTTAGATAAGTTCTATGTTAGCCCTACCATTAATGGGTGATTATTTGAGCGGTTCAACCGCCTTAATTTGGTGGCATCGTTTTTGCCAAAGTTTCTATGCGTTACAACGTGCTACTTTGTCAAAGGAGGCACGGTACCTTATACAAATATCGAAGTATAACATTGATTCACTTAGAAACTTCGGCAAAAATGGCACCAAAATTTGGCGGTTGAAACGCTCAGATATTCACCCTAATTGGGGTGAACCTTATTTGTCAAAATTGTGATTTTTTATGAGATAATTCTGCATTTGTGTTAGCTTGTAGAAACATTGTGTATATTTTATAACTAATTTGATTTGCTCTACAAAAATTTAAATAGACAGGATAAGTAAATAAACTGAACTAATTATCAGGTGGTTTTACTTATCCGACATTATATTTAACCTGTTATTATTGTCTATTCTATAATTTTCCTTACATGAATTTCTCACACAGCGATTTGATTTGGAAAAGTACAGATTTATGATAAACTTTATTGTTACGAGCTTTAGTATGATTTTGGATTGTCTTGTAAATGTACAAGTAGCCATCACATATATCGCAGCGGGCAGCATGCTCATAAATATCTAAACAGGTCTCTATTTCCGTGACTTTAGGGTGCTTGTTTACATACTTTTGATCACTGTAGCCGTTCTGATCGTGAGTGTAATAAATTCATGTACTTGGTATCGATAAATAATTCTAAATTGGGGTGGTCGGACATGATAATAATAGGATGCGATACTTTGGTTTTATTCTCCCGTTTATTTATTTATGGAATGGGGCTGAGTGACCTCATTTTACTAGGACGTTGAACTGTTTAACGTATCATTGGATTGCATTTATTTCATGGAAGAAAAAAGTTTTGAGTGAAATCAAAAACTTATACTATGAGTGATAAACTTTAAAGTGTAAAACAATGTACTTAAAAGCTTGCTACTAGACATTAAAACATTAGGTACGGTCAGTTACAAAGGCAAGTCTGATGTATGTGTGCGTTAACGCACCGCCCCTGCCATCGGTACTCTCAATAAATCAGTGTGTCTAAAGTCCCAGGTTGTTTCACTTGTGCCGTACCCCAAATATTATAACAACTCAGTAAGGTGAAAAAGTGGATACATGACTTTATAACTGACAGGTAGGTACAGTGACTGTAGATAAAGTAGGTCTTTAGATTCTTCCAAATGCATATTATTTAATATGGAGCAAAAATATTTTCTTCAAATGCATTGGCTGCAAAAGGTAAACTTTATTTACACAAATCATAGATTCACCTTTCGTTCAGATAAATTTGATCACCACGTCCGCACACCTACTTCTGAAACCGTATGTTTGTTAAACGAAACAACCTCCACTAATTACCACCATCGTGTCTCTAATTACAATACCTGTATACAGGTGTTCGTTCTCACACTTATAAATACAGTATACAGGGTGTTACGCGATTAATAAATGGGTGTTAGCGTAATTGGAAATTTAACAATGATATTGAACATGAGAGATACTTGATCGGTTTAATGAACTTCTTATTAGTGTCTTCTAAAGCACAGCGACACAAGATAAATATTCAGATTTTGTAGTTGAAATTGTACCTCATCATCATCATCATCTCAGCCATAAGACGTCCACTGCTGAACATAGGCCTCCCTTCTGGACCTCCACATGTACCAGTTAGATGCATCCAGCGTGTCCCGGCGACCTTCATAAATTCGTCTGTCCATCTTGTGGGTGGACGTCCTACGCTGCGTTTGCCTAGCTGTGACTGCATTTGATTGTACCTACTCCCCAGAAAATGTAGTTGATTTGAACTTTTTCCAATATTTTAATGGGCTAAATACATGTTCTAATACCGAAGCCTATATTATGTAGATGGCAGCAACATATTTCTCACGCTGTAACAGAATGCCGAATGTAATTCGGAAAAGAGGTGGCTAGCTCGCATTGCCTGGTATGGTCAAGGTATGATCTGCGAAATCGTTGTACGCAACAATGCGTCACAACGATTTCGTCGCGTCGCCGTTTAAGCTGCGGTGTGTCGTAATGACTGCATTTTGGTATAATCATTTAAATAAACAATTGCGATTTACTGTCTACTCGTATTAAGATTACCAATACGACTTTTGTGATTTCTAGTCACATGACAATTTCAATGACAATTGATGACAATTGATGTCAAAACATTCTTTCATCTTTCATCATTCTTTCTTTCATCGATTTCTTCCATGCATTTGAATTAGTTGAATTTTAGAATTGAATTATCATTTTTATAGCCATCTTAGCAATTGTCTTCAACAAATCGCTTTATCATTACTATCATTTCGCCAAACTGAACTTTATTACATGCACAGTAAAGCTATTTAAGCTAGCAGATTTATACAGGGAGAAATATTGAGATGGTAATTTAATTGTTTTCTAACCCTTTTTAAGTAAGATTGCGAACTTGTTGTCGCTAATGATAATGTTTCGGTGACGGCAGGCAAAGTAATTAAGATGGAAGGAATAACTTTGGAGTTATAAATATTTTGTGACACGCTGTATTCATTAGTAGGGATCTTTATCAACGTGCAGTATTGTGGGCAAAGTATGGGTGACAGAAGGAATAAATACACAGGTTCATTATCTATTATAAATATATCAAAAGCAAGTGGTGTTTGCCTGTAATTGGGTAAATACTACGTCATGTTTTGTTTGTGCTATTATTTAAGTTCATATGTTTTGCATATTACACCTTTTTGGCAAACCTTGATAAATAATAATAATAAAATCACAATTTTTTGTCTTTTATTGTAATAATTAATTATTACACATATTTTTATTCAATTTATATTGACATAGACATAGACATAGACATAGAAAATCTTTATTATTGAGATTAAAAGTTTGTCAGGTCGAAACTTCGGAGGCTCGTCTGTACTGAAAAACGTTGTACGATACACGTGCAAAAACGAGATCTGTAACTCGTGTCGATTTAAAACACCCCTTTTGGTCGTGTTTTATTTTATCGACAATTGTTCTGACCTTTTTTATGCACTTGTAGGTACTATTTTAACAAAATTATTAGGAACATGTATTTAATGAAAATAAAATTCCGTTAAAAGTCACAATATTATATTATATCGATGATGCTTCTCCGTGCAATTTGCATGACAATGTAACATTTTATTTCATGTACAGTCAAGTGCAAAAATAAGTATCGAAAGAATCCGTTCATAAATATGTTACGACGTTCTTATTACACAGAATTAGAGTGCACTGGGACATATTTTTGAACGTTTTTGTATACCCCTTATTTTGTCTTCGACTGTAACTTGATATAAAATACATAGTAACCACACATTAGCCGAAGTGGCACCCCCACTTAGTCCAACTACCACTTAGGCCATAACTTAGTCCTTTCACGTCACACTATCATTTCCAAACTGCATTCCTGGCCACAGACAATGTTGCATTTTTCGCATCCATTATTAGCTATTCGAGATCATAGGCGAAAATTGCTTTAAAACTAGTATAAATGATGAATATTCTTCCACTCATATTTGGGTAAGGCCGCGGATTTTGACGAATGTGACACAGACATAACATAAAAAAAATACGTTACGTTACCATAAAACGCAACGAAAGTTACTATAAAGCTCAGCTCATACTGGTATGAACTTTGATTAAATAAAGGTCGTAAATAAAAACATTTTTTTATCACTAAATAGTTGTTTTAATCATATATAATAATCAACCAATATAATGTAATTTCTCATACTTAGTAATTACTTAAATTAACAGTATTTACAAATGTTTTAATGCCATAATCTTTGGAACTAAATAAACTAAATAAATCACCATAAATGCTTAAATGGAAATTGAACTGTTATTAATTAACACTATTAAACGCGTTAATAAATTATACTGTATTTTAGCCCTAGGGGGGTAAAATTACCCACTGGAAAAAGCTAATTACTTAAAAAAACGCAAATCAAAATACCTAAATAACAAAATAATTTGATTTGTTTCGCAAACACTTGTTACAGTATGCTGTCATTCAAAATCTAATAAAACTCATTGAAATCAGTAAATTTCTGTGTGCACTTCCCTTTACCACATATTTTCGTTACGTAACATAAAAAATACGTTACGTTTTGTAAAAATGTAACGTATTCGTAACATAAGTGTAACGTATATTTGAAAAAAGGTTGATTATCTTGGTAAATAATTGCAATCTGAACATAATAATACATGCTACTGACGTTTGAAACTAAACCCTTTCGTATGAAAAAACAGCCGTTTAATAATAATCACTACTTACCGTAAAAATCACACTACCACTTTAGACGTTTTTTGCTAAAACTTTCGCCGCGTGCACTGTGACAACCATTTGTTAACGAATTAATGGGAGTGAGTGTGCCTATGGGTGTTGCCCTACTAGAATAAGAGTTCCTAGTGTCGATATACAAATTTCTACCAACATTGGCTTAAATATGACCTTAAAAAAGCGTTACGAAAGTATCGTAACGTAAGTTTGGAATTGGTGACCCAAAAAGTAAAGGGAAAGAAAACAGTAAAATTGTTCACATATCATAAGTCCTTAATGAACGAAGCAATCGTTTATCATTCTAATTTGGTTTAAAATCAAAAATTTAATGCTGACAAGTTTAATAATATGAAAAAAAAGGTTTTAAGTACTCGTAGTCGAAAAAATTACTCGACTTATGTTACGTTTTTGGCAGAAATATTTATTTATTAATTTTAAATAAAGAGCTAAACTAGCTATTTCATTTGATTACATGTAACTGAGCATAGGGGAATATTTTAAAATTGATCGGAGTTCTCTAGATGTTGTCAGTTTTGTTTTATGAGCAAGACAAATTTTAAGCTCCGAATTCGTCAAAATCCGCGGCCTTACCCATTTATGATGAGTGGAAGAATATTACTAGTCCAAATATATTCAAAAATTAGCTAAGACCCCTTTTGTTGCAAGAGTGCTTCTATTCGATCGAGGAAATCTCGAAATACTTTCGTAATTATTGACATGTTTATTGTTTAGGTATAGTTATAAAATTGACATCGCTCATTCCTATTTATTTTTAATATTTGGTTAGGTGTCATTGCATGTTAGATTTAGAAAATAGATATTGTCGCACATTGAGACATAATTGTTATTTTTCATGAATTAAATAAATAATAATAACAAAATAGTCATTAAAAATCAAATGTGACAAAAATATCGTGGCCGTTTTTTTTATTGTACAATTTATATACATCAAATAAATCATACTAACCTAACTGGGAAGTACTGGGGTGCGAAATGACTAACAACCGATAAGTAGCGAAGCTAGTTTATTACTGACGGGTGGGGGCGGCGCAGGCGCATACACCTTACTCCTTCCCCTTTAATTTTCAAACCTGATAACAATAAGAAATTACAACAAAATTAAAATTAGCACTTGCTTTCTACGGCTCTTATCCTATGAGGTATAATCTATTTTCTTAGTTCTAGGTCTCAAGGTCGGGCCGATCCGTAACGGCGGCGCTGGAGCGCTGTCCGCGACGGAAAGGACAGCAGGTTCGACTCCCGGAGCCGGCTCCGATGAACTCTGCTCCGAGTCCGCGACCCCTTTCTCCACCGGCAATTCTGCGTTACACTCCTCACTTACTAAATCACCGATAGTTTGACGTGTCATATTAGTCGTTGGAGAAGAGGGCGGGTTAGGTGGCATTGGGGGCGAAGGTGGCGGCGATGGCGATAACGGTGGTGGAGTCACCCACGTATTTCTGTCATCGTCCTCACCTTTTTTGACAGTTCCCTCAAATTCGTTGCTCCCCGTATACCTTATAATTTGGTCAATGTGACGCTTACACAAGACATTGAAATCTTTAACATTTATTTCAAACATTCGTTTACCAATAACATTATGTATAATACCTAAAGTCCAAAATTGTTTTCTTGCCGTAAACCATCTCAACCATATTTTATCGCCCTTTTTAAATGTTCTACAGTTTTCATTGTTTCTTTCCTTAGTGACATAGATATACAATAATAACGGGATACACAGTCCGCCGGAAAAAGTGGCACAAAAATTAAGCTGCAAATTATGACAGTGCGGCTAGTGGCCTGCTTAGTCGACTTTGGGCCGTGAGTAGTGACTGTTAACAATGTGACAAAATGTGCCGTGAAGAACTGCGAAAAAACAATGCGAAAGTCAGGAAAAAAGATGGCATATACTTCTTTTGGTGTATTTTACGCATAATATAAGAGCATTTACGAGTATTCCTCGTATTTTCATGGTTTTAGTTAATTTAATTTGTTAGTATAAAATGACATGTCATGGAACAAAAATGTGAGGAGTCAGTATTAGGTCAATAATATTTTTATTTTATGGTACCCAAAACGTAATTTTTAAATTACAAAAGAAATGTATGGTGACGTCAGACGATTAAAAAAATGCAGCTACGGCAAATAATTTTAATTTGTATTGATTACTAAAGTTGTATAAGCAGCGAATTTATAGTATCAGGTATTTATTAATATATTTTAATTTGAGATTCCCACATAATCTTCAGCGACGTTTAGGTACTATGGACCAATATTATAGCTCGAGATCGACGTGACGCACACTATAAGCCTAGTCACGCGAGTGTCGTATGCTCCGCTCATTTTCCGGTACTTATTTGAAATATATACCACCAGCAAAGGATTGCATCGAATTGTAGCTACTGCTAAACCTGTCTTTAACGTATGTAAGTTAATTCGTTTAGGTAAGTTTCACATTATTTTCTCTAAAATGGTCGCATGGCCAGTATTTATTTACTTAAAAAAAAACATTTGTTTTTGTTGCATAGAGAGTCTTTGTCTTCAGACCAATTATTATGCAGGTTATTATTTGTGTTAATGTCAAAAAACAGTAGTAGAAAAATATTATTATCCATGTCCTCAGGTCCTAATTGACCTGGTTTCACTATAGCTACTACAATGTAATACTAGCATAAGTAGCATTATTTAGTACTTAGAAGCGAATAATGACAAATATTATGCTGTAAATAAACATATTTATTTTGATATTTTCTACTTCCTAATTCACATACGTCGTCTGTCACAATTATTAAAAATTTCCAATAAAGCTACTCCCATCATTCTCTGTCATTTTAGATGTCAACCGTCAGGAGCTGTCAGAAAACTTCTAATCATAATTAAAATAGAATCATAGGTTTGAAAAGTTTTTACTTAAATAAGACTTCAATGTGCAGATTTGACACTTAATGTTTACGGCATTAAGCACAAGTTTCTACGAATTTTGTATCCTAAAGTAAATAAGCAGTAAGCGATATTATCATCAACCGGACAAAATCAGCTCATGTCATATTGTGCCATGTTTTTTGATATTCTTGTTCCGCACAGGGTGTCTACCTATTTAAACGTCATTGCTTAGTGACATAATTAGGTTTAGGTAGAATGAGATCTAATCGCGATCTCAAACTACGGCCAAACATGATCTGGGCAGGAGACAAACCAGTGGAACAATGAGATGTATTTCGATACTCAATTAAATATCCCAATAATTTGTTATTTACATCTGTATGTGAGTTGGCAGAATTTATTATACATTTTAACATTTTTTTACATATTTTGACAGAATTTTCAGCTTGTCCATTGCTTGCTGGATGATAAATAGGCGATGTTATATACCTTATGCCATTCATCGAGCAAAAATGTTCAAATTCGGTCGACTTAATTTTAACATCGTTATCAGACACAATAACATGCGGCACACCAAATCTTGAAAATAATTCTTTAAGCTCGTTTATCAGAGATCGAGTAGAAGTACCGCTTTTCATAAATAAACATTCGAGCCATTTGCTATATGCATCTATAACTATTAAATATACTCGTTGCTCAAATGACATGTAGTCGATATGTATCCTATGCCAAGCGGCCGGCGGGCGCGGCCAGGGCGCGGGCGCGGCGAGCGGGGGGTAGGGTCGCGTAGACACACAAATTGCACATGATCCTATCCATTGTTCGATATCCGAATCGACTTTCGGCCACCATAATTTACTACGCGCGATACTCTTTGTTTTTACAATACCTAAATGTCCCGAATGTAGGTCCTGCAACATTTGTTTACGATACACCGTTGGTATAACCACACGATGTCCACGGAACAGGCAACCGCCGTCGACTTCTAAATCGGCCTTGCAATTGAAATATGGCAAAATGAAAGTGCAGTTAATTTTTCGTGGCCATCCGTGGTTCATATATTTTATTACAGTCGGCAGCACTGGATCAGCCACCGTGGCTTTCCTCAAGTCGTCAAATGTGACTGGTGCCACATTGGCGTCTAAACATTTTAGAAAAGAAATATCCTCGTCTTCCTCCCTACCACTAGATTCCGGTAATGGAGCCCGCGAAAAATAATCCGCCACGATATTTTTCGACCCACTTATATATTGGACGTCATAATTATAAGCAGACAGTATAATCACGTAACGCTGAAGTCGAGACGCCGCCATTACTGAAATACCTACTTTCTTTCCAAAAATTGACAATAACGGTCGGTGATCCGTTTTCAAAATAAATGGATCCTGTCTACCATATAAGTATTGATGGAAACGTTTTACTCCAAATATTAAGGCAGTAGCCTCCTTCTGCACCTGACTATAATTACGCTCACTAGGCGTCAACAGCACCTGTTTGTCGGTCGCGCTGACTCAGCACGGCGCCAAGTCCAGGACCAGCGTCCACTGATAACACAAGTTGTGCTGTAGGGTCAAAATGAGCAAGTACGCGTTCTGAGCACAATTCCCTCTTTACACTTTCAAAAGCCTCCCGTTGTCGTGCGCCCCACTCCCATTTTGCCCCATCGCGTAATAGTTCGTGGAGCGGACTGAGCATACCAGACGCGTTAGGCACGAAACAGCGGTAATAATTTACCACTCCCAAAAAACGCTTCACATCTAAAACATTTGACGGTTCGGGCGGTTAATATAGCTTCCGTTTTTTTAGGACACGTACGTAGACCATTTCTATCTATTACGAAACCTAGATACGTTACACTGCTTTTGAAGGAATCACATTTACTCCTTTCTAACCGTAATCCGGCGTTATGAAGCCTCGCCAAAACTTCACGTAATCGCGATAAGTGTATTTTATCAGTAGGTCCCGTTACGCAAACGTCATCGAGCCAACAGCTGACTCCATCGATACCTACTAAAAGTGTCTCCATTGCGCGTTGAAAAATAGCCGGTGCGTTAGCTAGGCCATAAACGAGTCTTGTATATTTATATAAACCTTTCGTTGTGTTTATAGTGGTGAGCTCCTGAGAGTCATCAGATATTACAAATTGATTATACGCATTGCTAAGGTCGAGTTTTGTGTAACAGTTACCGCCCCCGAGACGCGCAAACACTTCCTCAATACGAGGCATAGGATATTTATCTATAATCATGTCTTTATTGAGCGTTACGGAAAAATCGCCCGCTATCTTTATTTTACCATTATCTTTAAGAACGGGTACTATAGGCGTAGCATATTTAGAAAAATGTACAGGTACCAATATACCTAAACCGGCTATCTATTTCTTCCTCTACCCTGTTTTTAATAGCAAAAGGGACAGATCGCGGTTTAAAGAATTTTGGGGTAGTATTTTCTTTTAACTTTAATTCAACCTTGAATTTATTAAAATGTTCCCAAATCCCCCTTAAAAAGGCTCGAATATTCACTTAGCAACAGCGATAATTCATTTTGAAGCGACGATTCTGTATTTACAAAATGATTTTCGATTTTAAAATACACATTAAATTTGGCCATAAAGTCACGGCCCAATAAACCTATTGAACCACCATTTTTCATAACATATATGTCTATCTCGTGTGTTTGATCACGGTACGATATTTTGGTAGTAAAATAGCCCGTAGGTATGATTTGAAACCCATTGTACATAAACAGGTTTATATGACATTTATTCAACTTTGCATCAGAGAATGACTTGCAATATAATTTATCGCTTATTACACTCGCTCCCGATCCAGAATCGAGTTCCATTTTTAAGTTTTTACCATGAAGGCTAACGTCCAATAATATTAGTTCATAATTAACGTACCTTAAATTAAAGAGCTCACACTCTTTGCAACATTCAGCACTTTGCGATAACACTGGTGATCCTTCAAGGTCAGCATCTAGGCAGTGAACACGGCAGTTTTTTTTCTTCTCGGCGGAGCACACTTTCTTTAGATGTCCCCTTTGTCCACACACCTGGCAGCGGTAGTTTTTGAATTTACATTTATTCGCTTCGTGGCTTTTGAGTCCACACACGGAGCAACGTCGAGCATCGGCAGAGCCACTGGTTCCAGGACGAGATGAGTCCATCTTAAAAACCGGCTCCTGCTTGACTTGGACGACAGCGGTCGGCACGGTCAGAGCCCGAGCGCTCCTAGCATATGCGGCTTTCTGAGCCACCTCCACGGCCTTCGCGAACGTTAACGTCGTAGAATCCTGCTCAAACAGACGATCGCGCTCTGGGCCTACGCTCAGCCCCAACACGAATCTGTCCCTAAGCAGCTCATCCAAGGGGGCTCCAAACTCACAGTGCACAGCAAGTCCTCTTATTCGGGCCGCCCAATGTTCTATACTTTCTGCAACGTCACGTGTCGCCTCGTAGAATTTCGCCCGATCGACGAAGGTACAACGTTTCGGCGCCAATTGTTTATCTAGCACGCCCACCAGCTCTTCGAACTTAGAATTTTCAACCTGCTTCGGATGCACTAAGTTCCTCACTAGTCGGTATGTTTCGTCACTTAAATGCGTCAATAATAGGGCACACTGTTTATCTTCGGTTACCGCATTTAACTTAATGTACTGAACCAGTCTACTTTTAAAGATTTCCCACTCTTGGGAATTATGGTCAAACGCAGTCAGATTTCCGATAAGGTTAGCCATATTAATCTATTAATATTAAATAACAATTATAATTGCGCGGGTAAGAATCGTGTCGTCGCCAGTGGGAAGTACTGGGGTGCGAAATGACTAACAACCGATAAGTAGCGAAGCTAGTTTATTACTGACGGGTGGGGGCGGCGCAGGCGCATACACCTTACTAACCTATATCTAAGATGGACCCTTGTGGCATTGTAAGTACCGAGGATGCGTTTTGCGTGAAAGTCGCCAACCATTTATTTTACGAAGGGTTAAATAAATAATTTCTTAGACCCTTCACACAAACTAAAGCAATACCGAACTCAAAAGTAAGGTAACACAGTGATTTGTGTTCTTTTTGAAATCAATTATCCGTAATTATTAAATATTAGGACAAATTCCAAACAGAAATCTCTTTTACTTTCTTAAATTATAATTCAATCTTTTACTGAATTTGCCTTTAAAAATATCACAACTTTGCCTTAACCTTTGATTTTATATTATTAATAGAAATTATTTACTTATTATACAATCTAGGTCTCAAAATACTGGTTTTTCAAACGCTAAAGTGCTCCAAAAATCACATGCACTACGCGGAAAACTCTCACATATAAAATGACATAAGCGCCATTGACATTCAATACACTTAACACATTCTAAAACATCTTCATAGAAAGATAAATCCAAATCAAAAAGAGCTTAACCGCCGTGTATTTCCTACACAGTAAATACGTTTTGTAATAGCGTGAAGAATGCTTGCAATGCGACGCCGCACTGCGTATGATACGAAACAATTCAGTGACCATTTTGTGAACCTTAATGCAAAGGAATAAGGTTTACTTATAGATAGTTAAAAATCGTCGTATGCCCAGTCAAAATATTTCATTAATCTCTAAATCTATTAGCGTAAAGTTCAATTTCCACTATAGTATTTTCGAACAGTGTGCCTACTACGTAAATCAATTTCGAGCATTCGTCTTCGTCACTCTTATAAAACTTTAGTTGGAGTAATAAAGATAAATGCTCCAGGTAAACTTGCAGAGCTTCTTGATTTTTTTATGCAGATGCAATAATGTTCATGATCGCCTGGCATTTCGAAAGGATTAGTGATAGGATATTGGCCTTAATGTCTGTAGATATACGGCTTATTATTGCTTGAAAGTGAAAGGCGGTAATTGAGTATTGAATGCATTGATTGTGTTTTGATTAAGCTGATGTGTTTTCTTTGGAAATATCGAGAGATAATGGGCTGATTTTTGTAAGTAAAAAAGGAGAGATGATGATGATTGTTACAAAGAATTACAATTGTTGAAACCTACGGCATTAGGCCAGCCGTACACCTGTAAGTTCTTACGTAAGTAATAGGGATGGAGCTATACTAAGGAATGAGCTAGTGATATTCACCTCTCATTCCTTAGTATAGCTCCGTCCCTATAACTTACGTAAGAACTTACAAGTGTACGGCTGGCCTTAGTAAACTTCGGTATTTTTTCTCTGGTATATGACATCTAATATTGTGTCTAATATACAGACGTACACAGCAGTGTTACTATTAAAAATACAACTCAAAAAAAGCTATTTGAGTTGTTCTAATTATTCCACAAACTAAAAAAAAACATTTTTTTTTCATTTATTTTTTATAATAGTATACATAACTGTTTACATATAATTCCAGCATGCAAAGCTACATGGGCTTAACTGCCGCTGGGTTCGCTTAAAAAAATAAAACTGGTTTCTTACATTCTTTATATCCCTTCGAGTCGATATGGAACGGAACTGGTTATAGTATGTAGCAAAATTTAAAAGCCACAGTCTCTCGTGTTGGCATAGACTATCCGTCTCTCTTTTCTTAACATAGTCAGAAAAAGACAGGAAGTATCTCGCATCTACATACTGTCACACTATCATGTTGCTGCCCCAATACGAGTATGACAAGGTCCTACGTTGCGCTATTGTTCTATGTAACATAGAACTTTATAATATTGGGGTAGCGATGTGCTAAGCCTTTACCTCCAGCCTCTCACGTTACTAATCGTAGCGAGCTACGAAACTGCTACGCCGTAGCACTACACCCGTTGATTGGCTGCGTAGCGCGTGCTACGTTACCAGATCTAACCGCTTATCCTAATGAAAACGGGTTATGTTCAGAACCGAAAATAAACGTCGATGTAATTTTATTATCAATTCAATTGAAGTACATAGGAATCATCATCATCATCATCATCATCATCATCAGCCTTTGATGTACGTTTCGAAATATATACATATTATTAGACGTGACTGTACCCACGCAGAGTGAGTGAGCTGACGCAACTCTCGACTGTACTGTGGCGCCGTCATGTCGTGTGATGGCGGGCCACGGAAAATGATACAGTGATTGAAACTATGGGTATAAAACTTTGACAATAATCATTCATTTATCAACCTGCCTCTGTCCACTGCTGGACGTAGGCATGGTATGGACTATGCATATGGACTAGCGTTGAAAATTCCCGGATTAAATCCCGTTTCTTTCCAAACAGCTCTCAGCCTGATTTTTTCGAAAAAAAAAACTATGAAATTTCCCACTTTAATTTTCAACTCTAATCCAATGTAAATTAGGTCTAATTTTCACTTATACCAGGAGAACGCGATGCCACTGAGGAAAAGTCATTGTATTGTTTCTGCAAAAACCCGAAAAAAACGAAAAAAAAAAACCAAGTTTTCATACATTCCCGAAAAAAACATTTGTTTTGTTTTGACATTTGCAGCACTAATATGGACGCATTAAGAGGTAATGCCCGAAATCGGCACGCTGGGCAAGCGGGTTGTGTCCAACACGATTACGCTGCTGTCCTCCACCAATCTTCAATAAAATGTTCAGTGACACTTCAATCCCTTAGTCGATTCTTACGACACACAGTGGGAAGAGGTGCGGTGGTGACCAATGTATTCTGCCGTCACCACAATAATAGCTTCATTTAT
The DNA here is from genome assembly GCA_025490895.1 of Thaumatotibia leucotreta. Taxonomy (NCBI): domain Eukaryota; kingdom Metazoa; phylum Arthropoda; class Insecta; order Lepidoptera; family Tortricidae; genus Thaumatotibia; species Thaumatotibia leucotreta. The sequence continues at coordinate 3,965 of JALPQI010010150.1, read as the reverse complement.
AACGGGCACAGATGTCATATATACCATAGATCAAGCAAACGTATCTACTTAGCGTGTCAAATGTGAATTAAAGACGGATAACTCAGTGAAATCCACTGAGTTGTCCGTCTTTAATCGCAGCTTGCAGCTTTCGGGCGTCAAATTTTAAATTGAAGTGAACAAAAACATTAATAATGCCTCCTTAAGTAATATTAATTCCAACAACACAAAAAAATATGAATACTCAAGGGCCTGAGACATATTTAAAATCAACAAGTAATACTCGTAATCAGGCAAGTAACAACTTCAGTACAAAATCTGACAAGCTCGGCCGCCATACAAATGAATGAAATTGTTTCTTCTATCCAAATCTAATTCTGTGATAACGGGTAGTGCTCCGAGGAATTATTGGGATTAACTCCTGTAGAGTCCTTACGCTATCGTCCTACGCAACAGCATTTCCATCTTCACCATTTAGATGTTTGGCAGCCCTCAACTATGCGTTTTTCTAGAAATTTCCTACCTCGCACAGCTAAACTCTGGAATAATTTGTCGCCTGCGATGTTTCCAGACCGAAATTGCAAACAAATAAAAACATTGAGACTCAAGGGGTGAATGCCGGTTTTTTTTGTAGAGGTGTCCCACTGCTGGGCAAAGGCCTCTCCCTCAGATTTCCACAGCTCCCGGTTCGGTGCCAAGTCTGGCCAATTGTTGGCGAAGGCATCCAGGTCGTCCCGCATTCTCCTGGGCCTGCCTCGTCCCCGCCTAGTTTGCGGCATCCACTTGGGGGCTGTAATAGCCCACCTTTCTGGATGCATGCGGTAAACGTGACCGGCCCAATCCCACTTTAGCCTGGCAGTTATTTCACCCTGTAGATGTATGACGATACTTTTTGAAAAATAAGTAGAAAAAATAATAACTATAAACGTCTACTACTAATGGTTACCGAGTTCCCCAAGCTTTTCGGCGACACGCAAAAAGCAACGATATATTTTTCCGCTCATTTCATGGCCCCTAAGTGAGTCACATTATAGTGTCGCTATAAATTATGAATAAACATTATTGTTACGAGCGTCATCATCTCCGGGGATCTTACTCATCCTCAAGTAGGCATTCTATTTCAGCTCAAATACAGCTTTCTAACATCTTATACTATTTAGGGTTCCGTAGTAAACTACTCTTGTAGTTTTGCCATGTTCGTCTGTCTGTCTTGTCTGTCCGCAGCATAGATCAGACAACTACTACTAGAAATTTACAACTTGGTACAGATTATTAATCACGCCGACAAAGTACCTATTAATTATAATAAAATATATATTTTTTTTTCATGTACTGTAAGTAGGATTTAAAATTGCAGGAACATTTTATGAATAAATTCATTCATGAATTGTCCATGCGATTCTGAACGCCACTGTCCCTCCCTCAAGTAATTCTAAGGTGATGATGTTTTTATGTTACTGTCATTGAATAAGTATTTTTAAAAGAATATAGGTCTCAAATGAAAGTTTGTTTTCTATGGTAAATATTTTCGGAGATAACCGCACCAGAATATAAAAACTTGTACATGAGGGGACAATTTTCCATTTATCTTTTCAGTTATGGGTCCAAAAAATATGAAAAAAATCATTATGAGCTTATGGCATAATTTAAAATAAAACTATTTACTTTTATAAAGTTATTAATAAAGTTATTTATTTATTTATTCCGTAACTCTACGGAACCCTACACTGAACATGGCCCGACATGCTCTTGGCCGGTTTTAACATTTTATACAGCTCGCTGGGTTTTATGGACTCCAAGTGCACTTAGGGGGGTAATTGAAATACTGTAATCGAATATTTTATGACGTAAGTTTGGAGATTTAGAGTAATCATGTAAATGGCTTCGTTTTTTCCACGCGTTACCATAGTGATGTACTCGTATTGCTTTGCATCAAAACTTAGCTGCATTAGAAAAAATAATAAAAATGGAAGCACAAACGATTACTTAAGATTGAATTAATCAGCTTTATCACTGGAATGAGGTTTGAAAAAAATACTACTGTTTATAACGAAATTGATAAAAGTAATACATTTTTTGGATAGACGTAGTGTTCGAACTCGTGAGACTAATATAAATTACATTTGTAGGAAATGTAATCTCGCAGTACCAAACAGACCGAGAAAAAAGTTGGTGAATTGAAAATTAATTCCTGCACACGTGCAAAAAAGTACAGGTTGTGTGCATAAGTTTGCTCTTGAAAAGAACACTTTCGGAGCATATGCTTTGTAAAGAATACTTGTATTTTTATATTATCAAAGATAATCCAAGATTAATTATGATGAATTATATTTTATCTAATCTCCATTTTCCTAAAAGTTGTCAAACACCAAGTCGTTTAGTAATAAAAAATGGTCGAAAGTTCTCTAAATCAGCGATCGGATAAGCGACACAAAAGTCGTCAGATGGATACGAACCCCTAAAAAAAAAATGCCGATTCTAACGGTGTATCTAACTCAATATCTTCATAAGTGTCTCTTATCCAATTTCTCCTTTCCAGCGTCGACATGCATCGTAAAGAATACTTGTATTTTTATATTATCAAAGATAAAACAAGTATTTTTTACAAAGTCCTATCGGAATACTATAATAATATCAACAATATCATAAGAGAAAATTAAACGTTGTAATTTCCCAGTGAGGTTTCAACACGTGTGTTAAACATTATTTATGCAACCACGGGCCGCGGGAGGGGAATAGGGGAAATTAAATCGTAAATATTAAAAAATAATTAAATCCTGAGCTAGGAACGTTTATTGTTTCAAACGGTTGGAAATGTGTTTAGTTTGAATATAATTGCTGCTTTTTATAGGTGATAATTGTCTGCGCTATTGAACAATCTAACATTTATGGGATCTACATTTTAATGTAGATAAAAAAGAGTTTTAAATGTAGAAGAATAATAAGATGATTGCTGTCTGCCCATTTTTCGGAACTTTCATTATTGCATTCAAATACTTATTGTTCAATTTAGTTGGCCATTTTTTTTCAATGTTGTCCCCATCACTTTTTTTGGATTTGGATTTATTAGTATGATTTCTACTCAGAACCTCTAGCTCTTTCGATCCAGATAGGATATTTTTTTTGTCCCAAGGGTTTTTTTCCATTTGGTAACCATTTTTTCACATTTTGTATGGCGGTAATGGAATGTTTGAAAAATATAAGTAAATTTTGAGACAAAATTGGTCTCCTATTAGGTTTAAAAGAGCTCGGTGAGCAATGGTGAGTAGTAATCGTATAAAAAATATATATGTTACACAATACGTTCAATAGATGGCAGCACCAGCTCTCTCTAGTTATTCTAGAAAACTGTGAAGTATTCTAATAGGAGGTGCAGGCATGTAGTGCTTGCTCTTAGAGAATAGTCTACGCGAGAACATTGACCGGTGGTTGCTAAGGCCGAGTGGCCGAGGGGTACAGGCATCAGCCGCTAAAGCTGAGCACGTGGGTTTGATCCCCACCTCGGACGGTAGGTGATCTTGGTCGTTTTTCTTTAGTATATGACATCTAATATTTATAATTTATATAGTTTTAAAAACTACAATTCAAAATATTTAGTAAATAAATAAGTAATTTGATTTGTGTTTTCACAATACGTTGAAAAGAACTCTGTTATTTGCACACTTTTAATACATACTGTTAGGTAAATGGTAATATATTGCTTGGGTTTCAGATTCCACAGTAGATAAACGTAACAAAATGTAAGATTTACTGGAAAGCTCCGGTGAAGAGAAATAATCTAACATTTATTTAAAACCCAGCTGAACGGCTTTTTGCTACAAACCCATAAAACTAGGTTTTCAAAGTAACTTCGCCGGTATAAAACCGAAGATTTCACTACGTAGATTCTGTATTATTCTAATTGTCACTTATTCTGATCTGTCAAAAAATACTACTTTAAAATAAGCCCTGAACCAAGATTATACAGATATACTTTGAGGGTTGTT